>PITA01005868.1:61416-106127 GCA_004023965.1 Spilogale gracilis
GGAACTAGGGTAATCCAGGGAAAGAAATGAAACAACAGAGACTTTGGACACAGAAACAAACTGAGGGACTTGGAGGGAGGGGGATGGAGGGATGGGAGAGCCTGGTGGTGGGTACTGGGGACACCTAAAGCGTGGAGCACTGGGTGTGGGGAATGGGGAATGAATCTTGGAACACTGGAAAAAAAATTTAAGTAACAATAAAAAAAATAAGCACAATGTGATGATGGTTCTTCTAGTTTCTTACAGTAGGTTTACCACCTCTTGGGAAGTTTGTTAGGAATACTTCTTGATCCCAAGCCACAGTGGGAATCTGTTGAGCTAAGCTTCCACAGGTCTCTTCCCAACCTCAGTGATGTCATGAGAACTCAAGAAAGCAAACCTGACTCCCCCAACACTACATTTTAGTATTTATTCTTGTAGCACAATAGAATGACTTATGTTCTCAACCAACAGGTGAAGCATCTGTTGGGTGAGGTGGGTGCTTTAAAAGGTCAATATATTTAGCAAAGCTCCAAAAGAGGGAGAAAAACCCATTAGTTGGTTCAGGACAAATTAAGTTGAGGAACAAAGGCTTCAAAAACTCATAGGCTTATAACAAAAAAGGTTTATTTCTGCCTTCTGCAACAAGTCCATTACAGATTGGCTGCACTCGGCTGCATGGCATCTTTGCTTCATGATCCAGGGTGATGGAATGCCCTCATAGGTGGATATAGCTGAATTCATGGCAGAGTGAAAATAGAGCACAAGAGAACCATGGATAACTTCTGTTCATATTTTATTGTTTCAAGCAAGTCACATGACCAAGGCCGAGGTCAATAGAGGGATACATAATTCTTCCTCAGAGAAGGACAAGTGAAGAATAGTATAAAATGTAATTTAACACAGTCCCAAATATCATTCAGTTATTCTGCTTCCTTCCCAGTGCATACAAAATACACTCATTTCCCTCCCAGAGGGAAAAAACCCAAAAGTTCAGGAATAGCATGAAGATGAAAGTAAACCATTTTAGGATTGTCTTTACTACATCAGGTCTGAGTGTCGTTTCTCTTCATTGAGATACGCAGACATCCACAAGTAAATGATAGAACACAGAAAGGATAATTGCAATTCCCTTTCAAAAAGAGAAATAACGAGAGATGTGAAGCAATTCTGAAATCACACTGGGTAAATGTTCAAGAATGCCCTCTCCTCCCCCCTCACTGTGAATAAGGAACACTCCTTGATTGAACCCCTTTTCTGTTCTCAGAGAGTAAATTCCCAGGCTGTTTATTCTCTGTGTCTGTTGTCTCTACTCTCTGGAAAGTTCCCCTTTCTCCCATATCCTTCTTGGCCACAATTGAAGGGAACGTTGGAGAATATGTCTTCCTTGGGGGCTAAACCACACTTTCTTAGCCTACTTCCAGTACATGGACTATTGGGGGCCACAAGGGCCATTTTTAATCAAGATCAGACACAATGCTATTTAGTCCCAACTAGTACAATGCTCTCAGAATTAGGCTTTTTTATTTGATTCCATCCAGCTTCATGTGCCTACAGCTTCATCCTCTTTTCTTTTCAAGATAGGCCTCCTTCTCTAAACTTAATTATGGGTGACTTTAGCTAATCAAGTTCCTTGGAAGTGAGAGTCAGTTCATTCCTTTAATCTTTTACCCATGAACTGATTTTATCCAACTGAAAAGACTCCTTCTTAATTAATTGAAAAGTTATAACAAAGAGGGGCACCTGGGTGGCTCAGTTTGTTAAGCATCTGCCTTCAGCTCAGGTCATGATCCCAGAGTCCTAGAATCCAGCCCCACATTGGGCTCCCTGCTCAAGAGAGCCTGCTTCTCTCCCAGTCCTGCTTGCGTTCCTTCTCTCACTGTGTCTCTGTCAAATAAATAAGATCTTTAAAAAAAGTTATAACAAAGGCTATAATGGCCATATCTTTGATTTGGTCCTCGAAATGAGGTCAATTTTATTTGCCCTTCTGTAGGTCAAACACCTCTCAGTTTTGCCTTTTATGTTTAGGGAAGAGAAAGAAATGTATCTTTCAATTCTATTCCCTTTTATCTCTGATCGCAAATTGATGTTTTTTTCTTAAATTAATCTCTGTCTTGTAATATATAAGAACTAAGGTGTGTATAACACAACCTACATCAAAAACTAATGATGTACTATATCTTGGCTAACTTAACATTATAAAAAAATTTTAAAAAGTAATAAAAGAGCAGTAAGGTGTGCCACTAATTTTGTTTGCCAACCTCTATACCTAAATCCAAAGATCAATCAGTATATTAATTATCTCCCAAGTAAATGCAAACAACAGTCTTACCAAATGTTTTGCCAGTGCATAATATGGATTGTCATCTCTGCAGACTCCATTTCCTTATTGCCTTCTGGCTGTCTCCTGAGCCAATGTCACATAGCTTACTTGGGTTTTCATAGGGTAGCACTGCCTTTCTAGGTACCAATTTCTACATAAACCAGTTTAAGCTAAATAATGCTATGCTAACAAATAACTTAAAAATCTCAGTGGATTTTAGCATCGAAGATTAATTTCTCAGGCTACTTATCAGTATGGTCCTCCACCAGGTCATCTTCATTCTAGAACCTAGGTTGATGAGGCACCACTATCTAGACATCACCAGTTTTTTGGCAGAGGGAACAGAGAACATGACACACACAGCACCTCTAAGAGCTTCTTCTCACTTCTCATTGACCAAAGCTAATGATGTGGCCATAACTGGAAGTGGTAAAGTATAATCCTCCTCTAAATCTATCAAATCTATAAATCAAGAAAATCTAACAACTATAACCTCATCAACTCTGTAAGAGGAAGTTAAGGAGAGACACGTTTTATCTAGCCTATAAACATATGCTGTAAAATTCCCTTGCTTTGGCTGATCAGTAGCATTAATATAATCTATGGGGTCAGAAACTATAAATTCATAAGGTGTATTTAACTGAGAATTCCTGGCAAAGGTGCGATTTTGCTTACTTCTAATGGATTATTTTTATCAAGAGCAGCAATTCCTAATTCTGATGTAATATAACGTATGTGTCATATGTGTGTATATGTTTGTGTGTATATATATCTTATTTATTCATTTCTATAACATCTTTTTATGACTGAAGCATACAGTACAATATATTTAAGTATTCAGCTCAGTGAAACCTTGCCTTTGTGTATACCTGTGTATACCATTTAGATCAAGATACAGAATATTTTCAGAATTTCAGGAAGTACTCTTGTGAGTTTCTTAGTCAATACCTATCCCGTTTCCTGTAAGTAACCACTGTTCTGACTTCTATCACCTGTGATCACCTTAGTTTTGTCTATTCTTAAATTTCATGTAAAGAGAATCATATAATGTATACTCTCTTCTGTTTGGTTTCTTTGGCTGAACATAGTATCTATGAAAGCCATTCATGTCATATTGTGTATTGGTAATTTGTTTAGTGCTGTGTTGTTTTCTAGTGTATAGGTTATTTCCAGTTTGAAACTGTTATGAATAAAGCTGCTATGACCATCCTTTTATGTGGTTGTGTGTACTCTAGACTCTAAGGTATAGACCTTAAAATCCTTAGGAATAGAATCGCTAAGAAATTTCCCCCAAGCCTATGGTTTACTTTTTCATTTTATTAGTAGTTTTTTGAACAGTCAAAGTTTTATACTTTGATGTCAATTTGTTGATTTTTTTCCTTTAGATTTTGTGACTTTTGTGTTCTATATAATAAATCTACCAAACCCAAGCTCACTAATATTTGAGAAGTTTTATCATTTTAGTTCTTTCTTTTAGTTCTATGGTCTATTTCTAGATAAATTGTGTCTATAATATGAGGTAACAGTCAAGGTTCATTATTTTGCATATGGGTATCCAATTGTTCCAGCACCATTTGTAAAATAACCATTACTCCTCCATGAAATCGCTTTTCATCTTTCTAGAAATCAATTGATAATATGTGTGGCATATTTCTAGACTCTTCATTCGGTTCCACTGATCAATTCATCATTCTTGACACAAATAGTATACTATCTTCATAACTTTAGATTTATAATAAGTTTTAAAATCAGGTAGGTTAAGTTTTCCAACTCTATTTCAAAACAGTTTGGGCCAGTCTTAATCTTTTGAATTGCATGTCTTTTTAAATTTTTATTTATTTATTTGTGAGAGACAGAGAGAGTGGAGGCAGAAGCAGAGGGAGAAGCAGGCTCCATGTGGACCTCGATCTCAGGACCCTGGGTCATGACCTGAGCTGAAGGCAGATGCTTAACTGACTGAGTCACCCAGGCTCCCAAATTTCATATATATTTTAATAAGCATGTCAGTTTCTAAAAAGAAAAAAAATTTTTGTTGAGTTTTAAAAAATCATGCTGTGCTGACTCTACAGATCTGATGAGGATTTGATTCCTCATTATACATCCAAGAGAAATTTCTGCTCATGTGGACAAGGACACATGTACAGGGAGGCCCATATTGGTGTTATTTATAATAATCCCAAATTGGTATAATAACAATCCCCCAAAAGCTTAATATTAAAATAGATAAATATATGTTATGCAGAAAAGGAAATGAACAAGCTCAATTATATTCATCAATGTATTTATTAGTCATGGGTGTCCCAGAGAGATAGGACCAGTAGGATGTGGAGAGAAAGAAGGAGTGGGATTTATTATAGGAATTGGCTCATGTGATTATGGGAGCTGACAAGCTCTGAGATTGGCAGGGAGAGCAGACAAATTGGAGACTCAGTAGAGTCAATGATGTACTTCCAGTCCAAGTTCTTTGCCTAAGAACCAAGAGAGTTGATGGTATATTTCCAGCCTGAATACCAGCAGGCCCCAAACTCAGGCAGAGTCAATGTTCAGTCTGGATCCAAAGTCAGGGGAAAAACCAAACATTAACGATGCCACAGCACGAAGGCAGTCAGGCCATCACTGGTGTAACTGGAGTGTCAGCTTTTTTTTCCATTCAGACCTTTAACTAAATGGACGAAGCCCATCAGCCCTGAGGATGGAAATCTGCTTTACTGAGTCTACCAGTTCAAATGTCATTCTTATCCAGAAACACCTAGGATAAAGTTTGATGAAATATCTGGGCACACTGTGGACCTGTCATGTTGACACAAAAATTAACCATCACAATCAACATAAATCAATCTCTCAAATAGTATGTTGAAGGAAAAAATCAAGCTATAAATAATACACTGCTATAATGCCCTGTAAATTTTTAAAAAGGCAAAATAAAATATATTTTCAGGGATATTTATATAGTCTACATAACGGTAAAAGAAGCCTAAAAATTAGAATTATGTTTACCCCTAAACATAAGAGAAGGTAATACAAATCAGTGGTTTCCTTCTATGGTGCTGGTGATTTCTTAAACTTGGTGGAAGCTACAAAATGTTTATTTTTAAAATTATTTTTTTATTTTAACCTTGATAGTTTCTACAGATGTTTATTTCATAATTATTTTATACTATACAAATGTACTTCATATATATTTTTTTCATATATACACAAATAAACATATGCATTATACATATAGGTTATATATATTCTTTATGTATGATATCTTTCACACAACAAAAAAGTGGGGGGGAAGGTTCCTACAAGATTTGTGGGCATGTACTTATGGTGTCTTATGAGATTCACTATAAGGGAGACTGACTGGACCACATATATTAGGACCCCCAGTTGTCACCACTTGTGGGTCTTTTCTTTTGGTTTATCTGGAGAGCAGTCCTCCAGTCTGGCTGCTTGTGCTCTGAGACACATATAAGGATGGGGGTAGGAGTCTCAAAATTTCATGTAGAACCTTTTGTTTAATTCTCTTGTTTTCAGTCTGACACTCCCTCGACTAATCCTACGGTGCCCAAGCCCAGAGTCCTTTGGTTGAACTTCTCTGGGGAATGAACCCCCCGTCCTGTGCTAGCCTGGCAGAAATAACTGCCTGGGTGTACATCGTGTGGGAAGGGATCTTGGGAGCAAGGAGCTCATCACGTGGCTGTTTATCCATTCTTCTCTTACTAGCCTGTCTGCACTCGCATTTTTCAGAGGTAGCTGGCACCTCTAATTCCAAGTCTTTCTTGGATTCTGTGGCACTAGTTGGCTTGCTTCTGTATTTCTGCCAGGGCTGGGTTACTTTTTATTTTTCGTAGTTTGTTAAGAAATTTTCCAGTTGGCCAGTTACTTTCCAGCTTCCATTATTTTTTTGACTATTATTTCTTCTATTTCCTTCATCCCTATGTTTTTATCCTTTTAACACACTGCAGAAACCCCGCACCCAGTGTGCATATCTTGGTTAATAAATACTGTTCTCCCGTAAAATGAGACAGGGCTCACTGGAAAATGGTTGATTCTAGGATTGGTTCATGGATAGTACAATGTGATCTTATAGCATCTTGTGCCAGAAAAGCAAGGAAATGCTGAAAGAATGTAAATATGGGTGTCTGTCAAAGGACACAAGAGATGACCGGAAAGAGTTCCCAAGGGCTGAAGCTGGAACGATTTGAGCAACAAAGTAGTTCTGTAGTATTGGATAATAACCTGAAGTCAAATATGTTTGTCCCAACTGAGATAAATAAATGATTAAATAAATAAATGGGAGAGAAGGAAAAATCTTCCTTACAAAATTATTTAAATGGTTTGTGTAGATACTCTTTGCTTGAGTGTGGAGTGGACTTATTGGCTCTTTGGCAAAGGCAAGAGTAAGAAAGGAGAGAAATAATAACTTTGCCATACTTGGCAGATTCGACTTTAACCAAATGATGGAGGTGCTGTGTCAGGTTGATACCATATACGTCTGATTTGATGCAATGAAGACACTTCACCTCTGTGATGTTCTTCCCTCAAACCTCTAACTCCAATTCAGTCATGAAAAAAAATACCAGAAAAATCTAAATTGAAGGAGTTTTACAAAATACATGGATCAAGTCTCTTTAAAATTGTCAGTCATGGAAAATAAGGAAAAACTGATTAACTCTCACAGAGTGGAGCAAGCTAATGAGATGTGACAACTAAATGCCATGTTGTATCCTGAATTGGTTCCTAGAAGAGTAAAAGGACATTGGTGGCAAAAATGGAAGAATAGGACTAATGGCTTTATAGTATTTGAACCGCCGGGTGTGACTGCAAATTCATAATCCTGGCAAAGTCCTCATTAGATTTCACGACTCAGTGAGATGGTGACTGCCTGATGGATGTGTCCTCTAACTTCTCCAGGCTCAGGGTTTCCACCGCGCCTCATACTTCCCTCCTTTAATAGCACATCTCGCACTGTGTCCCCAGGGTACTACTGGGCAATCTCAAGGGTAAGGACCAGGAGCTGTTCCTCATCACATCGTGTTCAGTAACTGGCAAAATGCCTCTCGAAGGCATGCCTGCATTTACTAAGTACATGTGTGTTTGAGCCAAGTTAGTATAGAGTAAGCACAGTCTTTCAATGAGAGAAAGTGAAGAAAAGCCACCAATTAAAAACCAAGTTCCCACTGGAATATGCCTTTCTGTTTACTATTTGCTCCAGAACACCCTATATGTCTTTGGAAGTGAAATACAGCACAAAACTGCTACATCAAATTGTAGGGAACTTTAGCAACAAGAGTTAGACTGTGATGAAAAACAAAGGTTTAATGAGTTTGTTCCAGTGACATTTTTCCTAGTAGTAAACTATGCACCCTAAGAACAATCCCCCTCCTAGTTATTAGGAGAATTATGCCTTTAAAAGTAAACCCCCATCAGAGGCTGTTTAATGGGCCAGAGACGTAGGAAATATTTGACATTGGTAGTCTCTTGGTGTGGTGTTTTTCTTTTATCCTTGCTGGCTTCTTTTCCATTAAATGATCAGAAAATTACTGTGACTTTATTCCCATAGGCTGAAAATTAGCCTGCTAAGCTTGAGCCCAAATCAGATTCTGATGACTAAGAATTAATCTATTTTAGCAGAAGCATGTCGAACGGAAATCAGTCTAGCTCTTCTCTGTCACAGCAGAGCCGTCATTGCTGTCGCCTGTGATTGATACACAGTAGCCAAATGGGGAAATCATTCAGGTCAGAACCCCTTTGTTCTCTGGGCAGTATTGATCTGATTTTGTTTTTCCAGAGTACATCTGTTCACTTGCATAGCTTTCACAAGGTTAACAAAACCTTCACTTGGAAGGTTAAAAAGAAGAGTTTTAAGAGAGAGTATTTGAATCCCTTTGGCGTAACTAACTGTAGCAGTGATTTTCCAACCCTGACTTTGTGATTCTGGCTGACTCTAATTATTTTGAGAGATGGCAGAAAGTTGTTATTTTTAAATTCAAAGTTTAAAATCTCTTAAATTAATTAGTATTTTAGTGCATCACTGGAAAGATTGCAAATGATAAAACAGTATAATTAAAATTAAAAAACCACAAAAACCTCTAATTCTAGGGGCTCCTGGGTGGCTCAATCAGTTGAGCCTCTGTCTCTTGATTTCACCTCAGGTCATGATCATAGGGTCTTAAGATCAAGCACCACTTTGGGCTCTGAGTTCAGCAGGGAGTCTGCTTGGGATTCTCTCTCTCCCTCTGCCCCTCCCCTCACTCATGCACACACTCTCTCTCTCTCAAAAAAAAAAATCTTAAGAAAGACTGCAATTCTAAAGAAGCTACACACAGGGAATTTATTTATCCACAATGCATTCAGCATTCATTTCTTAAGTATAGGCTCATGCTAGATAGTGTGCGATATGTTTAATAAAATTGGTAGATAAAATGGCTGTGTCCTTACTCTCATAGAGCTTTCAGTTGGAGGGAAAGAAAGAAAAAGGATCTCCCTGTTAATTTTTGTGGTATGACTTGTGAGTTCTCCTTTAAAATATATTTTCAATCCAAGTATGACACTGCCTTACTTTCCAGGATTAATAATCCTCACTAAAACATAAATACTCCTGTGAATATTATAAACTGTTTCTTTCATAGTGTCTCCCTCCACTCCCCAGCATGCACCATCCCCTCAGCTAACAGTCTGTGCCCTGTAGTCATTCTTTCTGCCTCTAAATCCTTCCCTTCTAGTCAACCTTTTAACCAAGGCCCATATCAAATGCTACCTCCTCTTCTATGAAGCTTTCTTCATAAGCTTCTTCACAAAAGAAGATACCTTTTTTGATTGTTTACATATGTATTTGATACCTAATATGTCTTTCCTTGTATCATAGCAATTAGACAATTGATATATTACATTTAATGTTTACTTTATAAGAGAAGAAAGGTTTGAAATCAATGATTGAAAGACTTTACCACAAAAACTTAAGAAAAAACCCAAAGTAAACCCTGACTTATTAGAAGGAAGGAAATAATAAAAGGGAGAACAATATAATAGGAAAGAGACAAACATTAGAGAAAACTAACAAAACCTAGAGCTGGTTCTTTGAAAAGATGGAAGGTATCATTTCGGAAGCTAGACTAATCATGAAACATAGAAGAGCGAGTCACCAATATCAGGAACGAGGCAGGGGTTATCTCCACAGTTTCAATAGACATGAATATTTGGAACAGCTTCATACCAACGAATTCAACAATTGAGATGAAATGGGAAAATCCTTTGAAAAACATAGACTAACTAGTAGAGACCTATTCTAATGGGGCATTTTCTCATTTGGTATCTCTTTTACTGTTTCCTTTGTATTTGGTTCCTTGCATTTTTAGATTGTAATTATAGCAAAAAATGTTTTAGATATTATTTACAGTCCACAGTAGATTTTGTCCTGTGCTACATCATTTGTGTTACATTCACCATTATTTAGAATTCAAACTGCCTCAGAGGTAGCTTCTTTTAGTATTTTAGGGATAAATTCTTTGTTATGGAGTCTATATTATTTGTGTTCTCTGCAAATGAATACTGAGTTAAATGATCTTTAAGTCCACAAATATTGTATCAATATGATTTGAGATACCATCTCAAACCATGCAGAAAGGCCTTCAGAGATATGATTTGTACACAGAATATCTGTACTGAGAGAAATTCCCCTTCCACACTATTGACAAGCTTCTCTTCATCTTCATAGACAATGGGAGAATCATTATTACAATCTCAGAAGAGATGAGTACTTCTTATCTCCCTGTCCCACATTTATTTGTGGTTCCTTGGTTAAACACAACAGAGCAAGTATGCCTACTCTTGCCACTTTTATTCAACATAGTATGGAAAAACCTAACTAGGGTCATTAGGTGAGCAAAATGAATAAAATGCATCCAAATTGGAAAGGAAGAGTAAAATTGTCTGTTTGCAGATGACATCATCTTGCATATAGAAAACCCTAAAGACTGTACACCTTAACCTCCAAACTTCTAGGACTGAAAAATGAATTCAGTAAAGTCGCAGGATATAAAATGAACAGACAAAATAAGTTGTTTTTCTATATACTAGTAATAAACTATCTGAAAATGAAATTAGGAAAACACTGTCCTAAAATGCTTATGAATAAATTTAGCCAAGGAGGTAAGAGATCTGCATACTGAAAACTACAAATCAGTGATGAAAGAAATGAAACAAAAACAAATGGAAGGATAGTCCATGTTAATGGATTAGAAAACTCAATATTGTTTAAATTAGAAAACTCACACTACCCAGAGTAATTTACAGATTCAATGCAATCTCTATCAAAAACTCAGTATCATTTTGTATAGAAATAGAGAAAAAATATTCTAAAATTCATATGGGTGTGCCCATGTATGGCTGTGTCAGTTAAGCATCTGCCTTTAGCTCAGGTCATGATCTCAGGGTCCTGGGATCAAGCCCCAATGTTGGTCTCCCGGCTCAGTGGGAGGAGTCTGCTTTTTCCTCTCCCTCTATCGCTTCCCTCCACTCATGTACTCTCTCTCTATGCTTTCTCTCTGAAATAAATAAATGAAATATTTTAAAAAATGAGTAAAATTCATATGGAGCCACAAAAGGCCTGAATAGTCAAAATGATCTTGAAAAAAGAACAAATCTGAAGACATCACACTTCCCATTTCAAAATGTATTATAAAGCTATAGTAATTGAAAAGCATGGTACCAACATAAAGATAGACACATGGACCAATAGAACAGAATAGAGAGACTAGAAATAAATTCACACATTTATAGTTCACTCATCTTTAATAAGGGAGCCAAGGATATAAAACATGGAAACAATAGTCCCTTCCACAAATAGTGTTGGGAAAACTGGATATCGATGGGCAAAAGAACAAAAATGGACCCTTGTCTTCCACCACACATAAAAATCAACTCAAAGTGGATTAAAGTTTAAACATAAGACCTGAAACTGTAAAATGCCTAGAAGAAGCATACAGAAAAATCTTCATGACATAGGTTTTAACAATAATTTCATAGATATGACACTGTAAGCATAGGCAACAAAAAAGCAAAATTAGACAACTGGCACTACAGCAAATTAAAAAGGTTTTGTGACTCAAAGGAAATAATCAACAGAGTGAAAAGACAGTCTACAGAATGGAAAAAAAAGAATTTTCAAAATCTCTAATAAAAAGTTAATTTCTGAGATGTATAAGGAACTCCAATAACTCAATAGCAAAAAAAATCTAACAACCAATTTTAAAAAATGAGCCAAAGACCTGAATAGTTATCCAAAGAAGACCTATAAATGACCAACAACTATGTGAAAAGATGTTCAAAATCACTAATTATCATAAAAATGCAAATCAAAACCATAATGAGCTATCACCTCACACCTATTAGTATGGCCATTATAAAAAAGAAAGAGACATCAACTGTTCACAAGAATGTGAAAAAATTAAGCACTATCATACACTGTTGGTGCGAATATGGAATGGTGCATCTATAAAAACAGTATGGAGTTTCTTCTAAAAACTAAAACTAAAACTACTAGATGGTCCAACAATCCCACTTACAGTTATTTACTCAAAAAATTCAAATGAAGATCTTAAAGAGATATAAGTGCTCTTGTGTTCATTGAAGTACCATTCTCAATAGCAAAAATATGGAAATAACCTAGATGTCCATCAACAGAAGAATGGATAAAGAAAATGCGGTATATATGCATGGAATATTATCAGCCTTAAAAAAGAAAGAAATCCTACACCATGAGGCAACATGGGAGAAAATTGAGAACATCATGGTAAGTGAAACAAGCCAGTCGCAGAAGGACAAATATTGCAAAATTCCACTTATCTGAGGTAACTAAAAACAGTCAAATTCTTATATGCAAAGAATGAAATGGGAGTTTCCAGAGGCTGAGGGAAGGACGAATGGAGAGTTCCTAATCAACTCTCGTTGAAGGTGTAAACATGTTATGCAAAATGAATTTGTTCTAGAGATCCAATGTACAACATGGTGTTTTTAGATAACAAGGCTGTGATGTACACCTAAAAATATGTTAAGAGGGTAGATTATATGTTAAGTGTTTTTAAATATATAAATAAATGAATAGGTAGTTATAAATGTGATGAAGAATAATAAGAACGCACACTTACATAGTATATACTATATACAATGCATTCCTTCAAGTATTCTCCATATTTTAACTCATTTAATTGTCACAAAACAAGGAAAAACAGCATTTTTTAAAATATTTTATTTATTTGATAGAGGGAAACACAGCGAGAGAGGGAAAACAAGCAGGGGGAGTGAGAGAAGGAGAAGCAGGATTCCCGCATACGAGGGAACCTGATGCGGGGGTCCCACCTGGGACTCCAGGATCATGAACTAAGCCAAAGGCAGTCTTAACCAACTGAGCCACCCAGTCACCCTGAAAAACAGTACTATTATCCCTTATTTTAAAATAAGGATAATTAAACCCAGAAAGATTATATTAATTGCACAACTATTAAAGAGAACTGAAGCAGAAAATGATATACAAAACATTTCAAGCAGGATTGTGGCCATGAACAGAACAAAAGGTGGGTTCTCAGAGGGCAGCAAGACAAAGGAGAATAAAAAGGAGAAAGACAATTGCGTCACAACAAATTCGGACAAGACTATGCATCTGCAGAAAACTGAGAAATGAATGAAGAATGACGCCAGCTGCTTTCTCACACAAAATGAATCATGAGGTCAGTGGAAAATACTTATTAATCTGCAAAATTCCAATCAGATATCCCCTAACTTACCTCATATCCATTCTCTAGTAAGTGTGTGGAACTCAGGCCTGGGTTAAGTGTTCATAACTCTTTTCATATTCTTGGAGTTCTTTGTTCTTTACCTCTAACCTATTCCAAACCCTAACCCAAACTCTAACCCTAACCGTAACCTAATACTAATCCTAATGCTAACCCTAACCCTAACCTAACACTAACCTAAACCTACCCTGAACTTAACCGCAACCCTGTCACAGCAGTGGCCGTGTTAGCCCTTAGACAGTCTCACAGCACCCCCAACAGGGATATTAAGAAATAGAATGGTGGATTTAAACTATAATTGCCAGACTTATGTGAGTGGCATAGTTCCAAGAAAATATACACAATGTCTTCCCAATCTAGGCTACTGAGAGATGATGTGGGAGGCAGGCAAACTCACATTTCAGTTACTTCACACTTCAGCTGAAGGGCAGCTTGGGCTATCCAGCTCCCACTCATTTTGTGTGGAGTGGTGCCCCACCCCCCCCACCTGCCATAGGACGCTGGCTGCAGATCTAGAGTTAAGAACAAGATAGATGAGGCAGCAACAAACTGGGTAGCTCAAACAAGCAGTAGTTTCCCTCAGAAAGAAAGAAATGTAAAAGGTAGAATTAGACTTTGAATTAGTTTGGGTTTAAAAGGGAAAGGAGTGTTTGCACAGTAGCTAAGGCTGGTCATTGCCTCCTGAGGTAGACAGTTTCAAGATGGATTGGGGCAATACAAGTAGACTTTAATACTTCTCATTTGTTCTGTCCAATAAATATTTGTTTGGCCTTTGCTGTGTGAGGAGACTTCTCTGTCTGTGAGGGGTTCACAGTCTACTGGGGGAAGACAGATCTGAGCACACAGTGCAATAACGCCTATTACCTTCACTCGGAGTGATACACTTCATCTGGCCTAAAGGCAGCAAGGAAAGCTTTTTGTCTTTGCTTATAGTTCCAGAAGGCAAGCACAAGTTCCTGATTCTATAATCTACAAGTCTGCTAGTACATACAGCCATCTAAATATAGATCTTGAGGGGGTGGCTGGATGGCTCAGGTCACTATCTCAGGGTGGTGAGAGTGAGCGCTGAGCTGGTTGTGAAGCATGCTTGAAATTCTCTCTCCCATGGGGCGCCTGGATGGCTCAGTTGGTTAAGCGACTGCCTTTGGCTCAGGTCATGATCCTGGAGACCTGGGATCGAGTCCCACATCGGGCTTCCTGCTCGGTGGGAAGCCTGCTTCTCCCTCTCTCACTCCCCCTGCTTGTGTTCCCTCTCTGGCTGTGTTTCTCTCTGTCAAATAAATAAAAAATCTTAAAAAAAAAAAAAAGAAATTCTCTCTCGCTCTCCTTCTGTCCCTCCCCACTAGCATATGCTCTCCAAGTAAGTAAGTAAGTAAGTAAATAACTTAAAAATTTCCTGGACTATCTCTAAGCCTTTTGTCACTATGACAGGCCTCATCCTGCCCACCTTCCCATACACCTTCTCCCATAATATTCCTCACCCCTGCCTTCCTAATTACCACACTCTCTGTCTGATTTGTTAGAATTCTTACTGAGAAAGGGAATTTTCTGATTACTAAACCCCTTCCAACCTATGTTCAGGGTATTCATCAATTACCTTTGTTTTATTAGGGGCTTTGCTTTAAGTTTTCCTTAATTTTAAGATTTTGAAGTGGTTCAAAGTGGTCGCATTGTTACATCGCTGTCTGTGTGCTCCTTGAGAACTGAGCATCTTTATGGTGTTTATTCTGCTCTAAGAAACATGGTATTCTTTTCCAATTATTCATTCCAGCCCATTGTTTCCGATTTCTAGGGTTCCCTTCCAAGAATCCGTGATCAGGCGTGGCAAAACAATGAGGAAATCTACGTGATTTATTACTCAGATTAACCTGGACTTGGAGTCCACTTGAGAAGTGACAAGGTCACAGGACTCAGAGGGTCTGTTCCTTCCTTTGAGCCCAAAGGCTGAATATATAGGTAACTCACACATATCAAGGTCTGTCATTTCATGATAATCATTCTTTTTTTTTTTTTTTTTCATGATAATCATTCTTGTTCTGAATTGCACACCTTCCCCTTAAGCCCACCACAACTCCCCCCAAGTTGAGGCAATACAGGTCTGTGACTGCCCCTAATCACTGTTTACTTCATTTGCATGTGGTTTTTTCATTATGAAGCCATTATAGTAAGAGTTGGTACCAGGGCGGGAGTGACTCAGACTTGGATATGCACAGTGCAGTTCTGATGGACATTTAACTCCACTTGGTCTGTTCCTGGCTGCTCTATTGTGATTAAAGTGTATAGATGATTCTGCCCCATTTCTCTGTTTGTTTTCTCTCTTTTTGTCTCCCTGAGGTCTGGCTGACTGGAATAATGCCTCCTGGATTCAGTAATCAACTCTGTTTCTACTGGCTGAGGTTGATACATTTCTCCTTCTCCTATAGCATAGATTCCTTTTCTGACATTTTCTTTCCAGAAAATTGCTGGGAGTCTGTGATTTACTCTAGCACTCACTCTCTATTGTTACCCTTAACTGTAATAGAATTGAGACTGAATAAATGGCATGTTTTTAATATAGCCAAGCACTGATACATTAATCATTTAAGGCTGTTTTCTTAAAACTTTCAAATAACTAAACTTGTAGCACATTTAAATCCCTTGACTCTGCTGAGAAGTGCACAGTAGGAGTAAGAGCTTGGGACGAGGAGTTAGGCTTGGTTCTGAAATCCACTTCAGGCAATTACTGCTTGCAGCTTTGGAAATTTGGGTATGTTTCCTAAACTCTTCGAGCCCTGCTATGATCATTTGTAAAGGTAACTAACAAAACCTGCATCCCAGAGACTTTGTGTGTTGGAACTGAGTGGGAACTAGATACACGGAGCACTGTTGTCTGTTAGCTCACAGACTCAGACAGTTGAGGGCATGGAATTTGGGGTCACATCAGGGTTTGATTCCTGGCAATGCCATTCAGTGGTTTTGTGACCTTGAGAAGGCTAGTTATCTTCTTTCTGCTTCAGTGTCTCAAATGTCAAAAGGGAATAAGATTTTCTGTCTCTTAGGGTTGTTGTATGGATTCAATGGGATGGTGAAAGGAAGGTACTTGGTAGTCCATCCAGTGCCTACCAAGCAAGTTAGTGAATGTTCAATAGATGTTGGCTGTGTTCATATGATAAGTTATCCCATAGCTATTATTATCACTTGCTCAATGAATGTAGCTACATCTAAATTGAAGAAAAAAAAAGCTTCTCTTTGGGAAAACAAACAAACAAACACCTCTTTTGACACAAAAATAGGGGGCACTGTGCATGATCTGACTAGGAAAATGGCACTCAATTAGGCAGCCTAGCCCATGATCCTGAGTCATTTTACAAGGAACGTCCACAGATCTTAGCAAGATGAGCACTGAGAGAGAGTCATAGAACCTTGCTCACTTTATTCTTGCATTAAGATATGACCAGAGAATGGGATGTGGATAGTGTTGTAATATTTGTGAAATAATGGCTGTTGTATAGCATGTGGGCATTTGAAAAAAGTTTTAGAAGTATTTATCAAAATATATCTTTCTTTAACACGGGTGGCAGGCATCAGGGTATGATATTTTCCTTGGCAAAGACAGACTCAACCACAGGGTTATTTTTCCGTAAATGACCTGAGGAAAGGCTGAGGAAGAATTTACTTCAGATGAAATACCATGGTATACAGATCATGTTTTTACAGAATTATCTGAATGCAGATGGTATTTTTTTTTCCTTTTCTTGGAACATGTTAATATTATTTTCCTCTTTGTGAACACTTGTGAGGTGAGTAAATGCCATGTAAAAAACAATTCCAAAACTTACTTGGAGCAGTCTGAAAGCAGGTGAAAGTTTAAAAAAACCTCCCCCCAACCTTTAAAGCTTTTAATTTTCTTGTCACAAGATAGCTAATGTATAAGCATTGTAGTTAAAAGACCTCTTTAATCCCCAAATCCCATTCATGAAAAACCATTGCAATAGTTAATATATTGGCTGGTCTTATGGGTACTTCTTATTGGTTGCCCTCATAGAGAATAATGGGTCTGATAGTAGCTCAGCCTGTCTCTCCTCTGTACACTTCATCTTCTTAAGCCCAGCCCTGTGGGGGAAATGCTCCCATGCAGGTGTTTCTGGTAAATATAACAACCTGCTTTCAGGAAAATAAAAAAAAAAAAGTATTGGATTGCAGTGTATGCTGACTTCTGTTATGTAAAAATCCCCACCGTGGCTGATTTTAATTCAGTGCATCTAGAGTTGGGAAGAGATGCATACAGTCAACACCCAGTGAGTTAGAGCTAGCCCCAGCCCACTCATCACTCCTATTCCTTACCCAGCATTGACTCTGGTGGGACTGACATTAACAATACTCCAAAGAAAAGTGTAGACACACAAATGAGAAACACCCAGTCTTGGTACCTAATTCCTTTGCCCTGGGTATGATTCAATGGAGGACATGTGGCCCAGTTAGGATTAATCAAGGCCTCCTCCTCCTCCTCCTCCTCCTCCTCCTCCTCCTTCTCCTCCACCTTCTCTTCCACCTTCTTCTTCTTCCTTTATCCTTCTTCTTTTTAAAGGAATTTGATACTTTAAAGCCAGAGAGTTCTTTCTTTGCTCTTGAGCAGAAATAGCTGTAATGTCATAAACTCGGAGCTTCTAGATTCTTGTTCTCTATGCCCATGTCATAGGAGAGAATGAGGGCCATCAGAGACTGGGAAAGATGAGAGACGGATGGATGGATGGAGAGAGAGACAGATTGACAACATATTCGCCAAATCTTTTATAGCTACATGAGGCAAGATTTCCATTAGATCCTCAAGTTAACTTGAATTCAGTTTCTCTAACTTGCCATTTAGTACATGCTTGGCATATTCGAATGATACAATACTACATAACTATGAAAATTATGATTTAGAAGCATAATAATTCAAAACTGATTTTTCTATAACAACCATGAATTTTCTTTAAGACTTTAAAAAAGTTCTTAAAGATGCATATGGATTAAAGTTCTATGTTTTATATGGCTTTTGGATCCCTCTGTCCTTGAAAATTATCACTTAAATGGGCCAAATAATCCATACTATGCACATACTAATTTTTCATTAAAATGGAAACATATATACAATATACCCACAAAAAATAACCTCAGGCCCCAATTTGAGTTCAAGACACACAGATTTAGAAAAATAATAGCTGGAGATAACTACATTTTTCTTCAAAAAACAAAACCAAACCATAAAACCCTTCTCCCAAAACTGTATACATTATCTCAGAACCATCTGTTTCCATGGCTGCTCAGATAGCTATATGATTCCTATGGTGCCAGAAGTTGGAATTTTGATTCCAAAAATTTCCACAAATACCTCTTGCACATTTGTATTTATTAAAGAAGTTGCTGCAAGGATCTGAATGTTGAGGCACTGTTGCATCATGGTTCAGCACCATGCCTGAGTCTGCACTGTGGCTTGGCATTTCCTAGCTCTGTGATCTTGAGTTAAGTATTTAACTTTAAAAATCAGTTGCCTCATATGTCAAAGAATAATATTTATATCCTAGGAGATTATTATGTTTTCATCTGTCCTGCAACTCATACCAGCACCTTGTCTGACACTTTCCCTTTCCTACCTGTCTTCTACATGACTACTCTGGAAATGGTCAAAGTGATGACATAAGGGTGAGGGTTTCCATTCCTCAGCCGACTCAGGGTTTTCCCTTTTCCACCACTGCTGTATTTCGTGGGTTCGGTTTCCTATGCTCTATTTTGGGGTACTCATGTGTGTCCTGAGCTGATGATAAAGATAGTGTCCACAAGGGGCTTTGTGAAGCCATGTGCGTAGGTAGATGCTCATACGCTGGGTAATACATTGCTGAAGTAGAGGCAGCTGAGAATGGCAGCCAGTCTCTGCCCAGTAATGATGACAACCACTGATAGGGCTTTTTTTTGCAAGCACAAGGACAGTCTATGATCTTTGCTTCCACTCTGCTTCCTAGAACTGGCCGGTGATTGGCCATAATTTCATGCTAACTTTTCTCTCTAATCCCTAACTCCTCTGTGATCCTTCTCATCTGGAGACTCTGTCTTCTGAAGTCTTGGCTCCACCATTCCCTCATCTTTCTCTCTCTCTCAGCCCAGGTAACCCTCAACCATCTTCCTTCCAAGTGTGGGAGAGTCATTTCCTTCCCTCTATTTTGGTTTTTAAATCTTTGTTACATAAACTCTTTGACCCACTTTCTTCAGGGACTTCCTGCTGAGTCTCAAGAAACTAGTTAGGAGGCATAAGAAACAAAACAATATAAAATCCAACCAACCAACATCAATTAAACCAAACCCATAAATGAATGTAAATGTATATTTTCATTTTACTTTCCTTGTAGAAAAATGCTAATGCTTCTGGAGTCCTCGGAACAATCAAGAGAAGGATGAAACTGCATGAAAGAGGTAAAATAAGAAAGATTGACCTTTCAAGATCTTATTACTTTAATGCAATAGACATGACCTACTGAACACTGCTGGTCTGGTGTTAGGCATCTGAGTAAACCTTGGCTAATAGTGTCCCTTTCCAGGAATATTAGAATTGCAACTCAGAAAGGATAGTCTTTCTTAGGTGCAAAAAAATTTCAAGATGTAAAACTTGAATGTTAGTAGTGGTCTTGTTTCCTGCCAGAAGAAATCCATCCACAGATCAAGAAAAAAAGAGTGTGGGAGACTTGCAAAGAGAGCAGAAATGACAGACCCAGTGCGGAACTTGATAGCACTTTTTCCAGAACCTGGTGTCTGTGGTTTTGTTCTAACTACATTCCTATTTTATTGGGTTTTAGGAATTGGGTTTCTGTCATTTGTGACCCAGCATCCTATTACAAACATTCACCTTGTGGGGTTTCTGTGTGATTTAGACACAGTAAGCTCTTTTGATGCCTTAGCAAAATATCTGGCACTTAATAAGCCTACAGGATGTTGTTGTTATTGTCTAAATCAATTTGATTTTTGCTGTCTCACTTGTGGTATAAAGATTTCTTAATCACTACCAATGCTTGTCCAAGACAGAGTGATTTATTTATTTCCCATCCATTCTGTCTACCTAAAGTTAAGGAATCGTTCTTGTTCTTTTTCACCATCATGAACCCTTTGACGCCACCACTTAGTAAGGGCAGTGTCTGACACCTAGAAAGCGGTGAATGATTTGTTCAATGAATGCATTTGGGATGTAATACAGGAATAATTGATTAATTTCTGTGATTTAAGAACAAGCAAATTAAAATATCACTCCTAACTGTTGCCATGCATATTGAAATCAACATTTTGTTTTAATGAAAAAAAATTTGTTCATTTCCTTAACAATGTCTGAAAAACTTCTATTGAACGAGTGAGACTTCGGTTTTGTATTAATTCAGAAAACTGACCTACTCCTGCTGGTTTGGGATTATTTAATGAAAATCTGCACAAGGTTATTATGTTCTGAACTTATCTTGACCTAATGGAGGAAGATCAGCTTTACCTAGAGCAAAAGATGCTGAATCTCACCATGTTACAAAGTTTGCCATGTACCTTTTACTACACGTTGTGTATTTAAACTTCCTTGTTTGCAGATTTTAAGAGATATTTCAAAAATGGCCTCTGTTGTGCTTTAGTTGTGTGATTTCTGGTAAGGAGAGGATCATTGTCTAGGAAACCACGTCAATATTAACCTCTACTATTTGAGAGAAATGTTGACTTAACAAAAGTACTTTTCTAATAACTTACCTGGATTGACATTCCATTGCAATTCCACTTAGTAACATAGAAGCTTCACGTTATTTGTCAGCAGATTTTGTACCTTATTTTACTGCTCCAAAGGGGACATAAACATCTCTAAAGAGACTTAGACTTTGACCTTTTTCCTTCTTTAAAACTATTCTTCTCAAGTGCTTTTCTTTCCAATGAAACTTTGTCTCTTTTTTAGAAGAGAAAATATCAGGGTGTTACCTGATGAAAACCTTCAAGAATAAACCATTACACATATAAGGAAAAAAAAAAACCTGTGTTTGATCTTATCTGTAGACCGATGGAGAAGATTCAGGGTTTAAATTGTAGAAGGAAAGAATAAAGACTGGCTTTAAAGCAGTGGAAGTTTGTTTTGTGATGTTTTCGTTTGCCATGGATGCCTTCAAGAAACTGACGAAAGCTATGTGTCCACTGCCTAGAGAAATCTCTGCATCAATACACAAAATTCATGAGATTTTGGAGTTCATAAACATACTGAAACTCTCTTATGAATTCTGTGTTAAAAGAACTCAAGTTCCAAGTAATGAAGATTGTTTAATACTTAAGTAAGTTGTTTTCCATGAAGATTGGTTCAAATGGGAACTATGGCCTTTGTTGTTTTACTTCTGGACTGACTTAGTATCTGTTTACTGGAATGCTGCAGGGCTAAAGAGACTGCCTACACTGGGAATCTTTGAGAGATATGCTTTTTGTGCAATGCATGTGCATTCGTATTACAAATACTGAAATGGAGGGAAGCATCTGCTCTGTCTGAAATAGTACCTGCTATAATGGGACATGCATCCTAATTTTGGGAAGAGAATGAATTCATAAAGAGTCGAATATATAGGATTGGATGGGAAATTAAATTTAGGTTCATTAATCATAAAGAAGCCAATGCATCAAAATGTTCTAAGTATTATCTTCTAATATGAAAAATAAAATTGGAATGCATTATTATTTTACAGAAAATAATAAATGGAGAACACAGAAGTGGTCTGGGGAAATTTGTTGCTGTTTTATGGCCAGAAGAATTCTGCTGCTGATAATGAGCTTGTACATGGTTTACCAGAGTGTTAATCCACAGGGACAACTCAACCCTCTAGCAATATGTATTTTAAAAATATGAATGAACATCATGGCCAACAAAGGGTAGTTGATGTTTTCCTTTACTAGTGTATGTTTAGAACAAAAGCACATGATATATGTATGTGTGTGTGTATATATATATGTAATAAAATATAATTAAATAGATTTGTAATAATATAAATATCTATAGGTGCCTTTGGCATAGATATGAGCACTAAAAATTGCCTTTAGTGATACACACTACAATTTAAGAAACACAATTACTTTATTATGAGATCATTAGATCCAATTTCCTCCACCTCTATTACCATCATTATAAAACACCATTATCTTTTGCACCCTAATGTCCCAGTCAATGTTCTTATTTAAACACATCCATCCAAAGGATTTTAACCCTATTGTCTCCTACTTTAATTTGAAAGAACAGAATACATGCCCTTTAGATTCTTGCCTGAGAATGCTATGTGCAACTATTTGATTTTGGTTCTTAGATCAGAGAAGAGTGACATTTTCAGAGCACTACTGAAGGATCTGAAGTCAATGTGTACCTCTTGATCAGTGTTTTTCAGAATTTTTTGAGTGAGGCCCAGAGTGAAGATATGTATATGTTAAAACAAAAAATTTCTGAATAATATACTATACCTACCATCTGTATTATTTAAATACATACTTAAGTTAAGTGTAATCCACTTTAATATTTATTATATTTCATTCTTTCTATTTTATTTTAATCTTTTTCATGAAAAATGCTGTCCCTGAGTTAATTTCACAACCCATGAAAAATGAAAACAGCTTAAAAAAGTCCTACTAAAAGTCAAAATTTCTCAAAATTTGCTGGGTAATGCAAGCTGGTGCAGCTACTCTGAAAAACAGTATGGAGTTTCCTCAAAAAGTTGAAAATAGAGCTACCCTATGACCCAGCAATCGCACTACTGGGTATTTACCCTAAAGATACAAATGTAGTGATCTGAAGGGGCATGTGCACCCAAATGTTTATAGCAGCAATGTCCACAATAGCCAAACTATGGAAAGAACCTAGATGTCCATCAACAGATGAATGGATAAAGAAGACATGGTATGTATATACAATGAAATACTATGCAGCCATCAAAAAGAATGTAATCCCGCCATTTGCAATGACGTGGATGGAACTGGACGGTATTACGCTGAGCGAAATAAGTCAATCAGGCAAAGACGATTATTATATGATCTCCCTGATATGAGGAATTTGAGAGGCAGGGCGGGGGATTGTGAGGAGAAGGGAGGGAAAAATGAAACAATATGGGACTAGGGAGGGAGACTAACCGTAAGAGACTTAATCTCAGAAAACAAGCTGAGGGTGGCTGGAGGAGGGTGGAAGGGATGGGGTGACTGGATGATGGACACTGGGGAGGGTATGTGCTATGATGAGTGCTGTGAATTGTGTAAGACTGCTGATTCACAGACCTGTACCCTTGAAACAATTAATGCATTATGTGTTCTTTTTAAAGATTTATTTTTATTTTTATTTATTTATTTGAGAGAGAGTGAGAGCGTGGGAGAGGAGAAGGTCAGAGGGAGAAGCAGACTCCCCACGGAGCCGGGAGCCTGATGAGGGACTCGATTCCAGCAGCCCAGAACCGTGACCTGAGCCGAAGTCAGTGGCTTAACCAACTGAGCCACCTAAGCACCCACATTATATGTTAATAAAAAACCCACAAAACTTGGTGGGTAAAAGAAAACTTCAAGGAGCTCTTTAAAAATGCAGGTTTTTAGGCCTACCTTCAGATATTCTGATTCAATAGTGCAGTCCAAAAATTGACAGTATTTCAGAAGCTTCCAAGATCATACCAATGCAGATTTTGAGATGTAGGCTCTATCTAGTAATCCACGTCCTATTCTTTAAGTTAGATCAGCCAAAAATTATACACTGACCGTAGGCTGGATTGGCTTACTGCAGGGTTACTTTTACTGAGACAAGCTTCGGCCTCCTGACCTCAGTTTTCACTGAAAGATGTAAGAAACAATTTAATATCACACTTTCATAGGCATGTCACTGAGACAAAAGTCTCCACAGCATAGCATCGTTGCCTATGTGAAGCCTCAGGGAAATTATTTTCAGCACCATATATGTAGGAAGTCTTCTCTTAAAGTGTTGCTATCCTCCCTTATCAAGAGAGTATCATATAACTATTTTGTGTCACAACTAAGACTTTATTCTAACTATTATTCCTAGCACCTAGAGCAATGATTGGCTCATAGTAGATACTAACAAAATAAATATTTGTTGAATTGAATTGAATTAAATCGAATGCTTCCTTTTCATTTGGCGGCCAACAATACTGGAGAAAAATTTATACCTCAACTTTGACACCATGGAGATTTTATGACTTATGTGTATACACATCTACTGCTTTTGTGATTTTTGACAATCTATGCTGATTTCTGTGCTTCTGGGTTTTTATATGGCCAACTTTTTTTTTTTATGAGCTTCTTTTATTTTTCTTTTCTTTTTTCTTTAGTCTTTTTTTAAAAATTGTTACTTAATTTTTTTTTCTAGTGTTCCAAGATTCATTCCCCATTCCCCACACCCAGTGCTCCACCCAATAGGTGCCCCCAGTACCCACCACCAGGCTCTCCCATCCCTCCACCCCCCTCCCTCCAAGTCCCTTAGTTTGTTTCTGTGTCCAAAGTCTCTGTTGTTTAGTTTCTCTCCCTGGATTACCCTACTTCCCATTTACTTTCCTTCTCCTACTGTATATGGCCAACTTTTATATGTGGCAGTGTCTATAGAAACAAATATCACCAACTATTATGTGTATAATTTATACTATTTTGAAATTATTTTCATATGTATAACTTTTTTCTCCTCATAAGAAGTAAAAAAAAAATTAGAGTGTTTTCATGATTTACCCAACTCAGACAGATATTTTCTGCTTATATGACTCCTATTCTTTGCATTATACCGGGAAAATTGACAATTACAGACCATGGGCCATGTTCTGTTTTTGTGTGGCCCGTGAGCCACACAAAACACTTTTAAAGGATTAAAAAAAAATCGAGGGAGACTAATATTTTGTGACATGTGAAAATTGTAAGAAACTCAAAATTTGGTGTTCATGGGGCACCTGGGTGGCTCAGTCATTAAGTGTCTGTCTTCAGTTCAGGTCATGATCCCAGAGTCCTAGGATTGAGTCCCACATTGGGCTCTCTGCTCGGCGGGAAGCTTGCTTCTCCCTCTCTCACTCCCCCTGCTTGTGTTCCCTCTCTAGCTGTGCTTCTCTCTGTCAAATAAATAAATAAAATATTTTTAAGAAAATTCGGTGTTCATAACTAAAGTTTTATTGGAGAATGACCACACCCATTTGTTTACATGTCATCTGTGGCTACTTCTTTATTTTTTTTTTTAAAGATTTTATTTATTTGACAGAGAGAAACACAGCTAGAGAGGGAACACAAGCAAGGGGAGTGAGAGAGGGAGAAGCAGGCTTCCTGTTGAGCAGGGAGCCCGATGTGGGGCTAGATCCCGGGTTTCTGGGATCATGACCTGAGCTGAAGGCAGTTGCTTAACCAACTGAGCCACTCAGGTGCCACCTATCTGTGGCTACTTCTAAGCTATAATTAAAGAGGTGAGTAGTTGTTACAGAGGCCAGAAACCCTATGTGGGGCCTGAAAAACCTAAAATATTTACATCTTAAACTTTACAGAGAATTTGCCAACCCCTGCATTTTACCTCCTGCTTTAACCAACCTACTTCTTCTTGGGATGAAGTTGACTTGTAAAAGAGGAGTGACGGGTATAGTGGCTATCCGTGAAATAGAGTATTTACCAGGATTTTAGATAAACTGCATAAATAAATCTCTGCTCAAGTGTAAAATAATGCTGCTTTTTAAAAAGTAAACAACTATATTCCTTGATATTTCTGTTCAATTTTTTGTGCTTGCCAAAATTTAAGTAATTTCATATTTTTAGACTTAATAAACATCTTTCAAATAAATAGACATTCCTTTTCATCTTAGTGTGTCTATCCTTTGGTATTTTCTCTGGGGATGGTCTAGTTTCTATAACTTGACTTCATGTATAAAGATAATAATATTATGCTTTGAGCTAGAATTGTTCCCAGTCTACCCTTCACATCAGATCTGTGGAAAGTAGGGAGGCTTAGAGGGTCTGAATAGGGTTTGAAATGTAGGGATTCTGTTTCTTGAGCCTTGCAGTGTAGTTTGAACCTTATCATAGGATGGAGGCAAAGAGGGGTAAATGGAAGAATATAGACAGAGGGAGTAAGACTAAAGAAAAATGTGGAGATGGTTAAAGAGACTTGAACAATTGATACCCAACTCACCTTCTCCTATGGAAATTTGGAGATCTGGCTTTTACGACTAGAAATAAACTGGGTCAAGAAGTAAGTGTTTACTGAAGGTCATGATCTGCCCCACTGCTCTTGAACTCTTGGTTTCTATGGTCCATCCCTCTGCTATGTGAGTCTGTTATGAAATCTGTAATCCTCTCAAGCCTTCATAAGGGGCTGACGACTTGGATGAAATCATTACAAGAACATCTCAAGCCTGTGGCTATAGAGTTATTTGTTTCCCTACAAATATTGTGGAAACTTAGCCTCCCAAGTCTGCTGCTGACAGAGAGCTGGAGACTGCAGTGTTTATATAATTATGCTCCAGACCTGTCTTCTGAATCATTTCCCCCTTTCCATTTCCCATTTCGTGTTGAAGCACATTACGACAATGCTTCATGATGTAATCATCTGGAGTATTCTCAAAAAATATTGCTCAGTGATCCGGGAAGATCTGCTATGATACTGAACAAGATACAACCAAAAGGGTTACATCAGAGGAGGAAAGGTAGCACCTGTATATGTTTTCCCTGTGTATTTTCCTGTGCTCTGCCATGAAAGTTCATCTTGTTACTCTAGTCTGAAAAAGAAGGAATGGGGGCCAGAATTTTAAAATTAGTTTTGGGTGATTTTTCCTTATTTCTGCACCTAACATTATTCTGGAGGAGCCAGCCTGGGTGTGGTTGAGCCTCGGGGACCTCATCTGCCCCACAATGGCAGGGGAAAGGCGAGATGTCAGTGAGGCAGTTCGCTTGACTGCCTTCTCATTCCCGTTTGAGGGTCTCGTTCTCATCCTTTCATGCCAATGTAGTGCTGTCACAAAACTGCTAAAAATGTACCTCCTGTGGACTATGTGCTGAGGGGGAGAAACAATTCCCCCATTCCCCCTGCCCTCTTCTCCTGTGGAGCATGTGTTCAGCACACAGTCAAATCATCCACCGTTTGAGCATCCTTGTCTGGTACTGTCTGTGAACTCATCACCTCTGTTCTTTATGCCGTGGGTGATGGTCAATAGGGAGACATGTGGAGAGCCACGTAGGCAGACCTGATATAAGATGGCGCCCATCCTTGGGGAAATAGATGTGATTGGCTGACAGCTCATGTAAGAGGTGCATGGGCACTGCGTGACCATTAGGTGGAGGGATAGATCGCGAGGGAGTGATCACGCGCGCGCTGAGTGTACTGCTTGCTCATTGGTTATTGGCTGTATATATATGTGTGTACGAGCTCCTGAGAGTGTGTGTAGTCATCACTCCAGGGAGGAGGAAGAAATTAATAAAGAAGCTTGCCACCCAGTGTGTCTCCTGGTCGTTCTTGCAGGCGAGAGCGACAGAGACAGGTATGGTGGGAGGGAAAAAGAAAGATGGAAGTGAACATTTAGCAAGTATTTCCTAAGCTATGTGCTTTAAGTGCATTTTTTACTTGATTGCAGAACAAATTACAAATGTGATTAGCCTCTTGGAAATAGCCCTAGTGGATATTCTTCTTCTTCTTCAGACTTTATATATGATACAAACTACTCAGAGCAGCGAAGCACCTTGCCCAAACCACATGCGAGTGAGTGGGCAGCACGCTTGTCTAACGCAGTGTCTATTTCCACCAGGCCCCACACACTCACAAATCCATGAGCGGCCGAGGAAAGGCACCTCCAGCTTCTCTGAGAGCAATACTTGTAAATATATCGCTGGGTTGCTCTCATAGATAATCCAGAATTTGTGTATATGCTCCTTTGTATTGGTTTTAGCTTTCCTTTTTTTTCTTACTCTGTACGGATTTGGAGAGAGTGCAATGTTTGTTTTGTTTTGTTTTTAGTAATAAGGAAGTACTGCCCTGTTAAAGCACTCTGTGCATTACATTGCTTATTTATTCGTATACACCAACCATTCCACAACTTTTTAACATACAAATCCTGGTCCCTCTGTATCTGGAATATGTGTCTGAATTTTTCAGATATGCTTTCCTTACTTCTTCCCAGAGTTTCTGTTTAATGCTTCAAGTGCAGGTCTCAGAGCTTCTTCCCCAGTTCTATCTACTTCCTCCTCCCAACAGACTTTCTATAAAATAAAGTAGGGCCTAGGGCTTATGCTCCTTCTTAATGAAGGAAGAAAGCATGAAAGCAAGAAAGGATAAAGGAAGGAAATGGTCTGCTGACTGACAGAATAAAAAAGGAAGCAACACATCTGTATTTCAGAGTCATCTTTGAAGCTTAGACATGAAGGCTGGTTATTATTGAACTCAGCGTGAAGTTACTTTCCTTCTATCATCTTAGGCATTTAGATAACCCCTAATAGCCCTCCCCCCTCCCTTTTTTTTGGTGGCGAGGTTATTTCTTCTTTATTTGTGGTAATTAAATATGCCATTTGAGGAACTCCCTCAACTGAGCCTAAAAATTGATGACCAATGAAAGCGTTCCAGCACCTGACTGATTACAAACCCGTAATCTCATCACTGCTCTGGAATAAATTATGTAATTAGTTCACGTACACATGGTTCAAACCAACAGAGCCTAGAGTTATTTACATTCTTGTGGGTTCATTTAGGAATGGCCCCCTCAATTTTTATAAACACATCAAACAAATTAAATAGTGGGATATCAAAAGGCCTTTCAGTCTTCATTCTGGAACAAGTAAAAAAATTCAACAATCCCTCGGGAGAAGTAGTATACCTTTTGTGACTGTCCTTTTTGGGATTACATAGACAATGTGCTTGTGTATCTTTGGCACATGATTTCCAGGTGAAGTGTGCTTCTCTAGACCATGTCATATCATTGCTGCTGAAGTCGCCTCTCTGCCTATTGTCACAGAATTCCATGGTAGTATGGTTCCATAGTAGACAACTTCATTTGATTAAATCAGCTTTAGCTAATTCACCCAAACTTAGAAATATTTTTTCTTTTTTTGTTGTTGTAGAAAATGTGTATTGTGACTCTTGCAGGAATTTAAGACTGGCATTTTGAATAAATGTGAACAGTGATGTATTGCTATCAAGCTGCTGTTGATTACTTATGGATGTTCGTTTTTCTGTGTTCCAGCCTCTTAATAATTTTATGTAAAATTTCTCTATATAATATTAATCATGTCTCTTTAATATTTTCCAATGATCCCTCTATGTTGAATTTTAACTGTAGGTTATGGGAGAAAGAATTGAGGTAATTTTTTCCCCTTAGAGAGTGTCTTGCCTTTCGTTCATTTTGGCTGAGCTCACAGCCCTCACTATGTTGACCTCACCTATTTTCTTATCTTTTCCAGGTCTCTCTCTTTCCTGCAGAGTAACAATGGACAATCCACATGCACAATTGGTTAGTATCGATCAAAGGAAAAGAGGAAAGCAGAGTGTTCTGGAAACTCTCCATGATTCAGAAAAAGTAGCAAGGCATTAAATCAATACAGAAAACAATTTGATGTAATTCATCCTCTTTATTCCACAATCTGAAATACTTTCCACAATCTGTGAACATTTCCAGATTTTATCAGTGTTTAATTTACTGTGTTCAGTTAGCCAACATAGTTTCATTTCTGATAAGTTGTAGTCCCAGATAAGAGTAAGTACTCCAAAATCTTAGAAAATATGTTGGTGTCATATAGAGAGAATCCTAGAAATAACTTTACATTTTTTTCAATGACTCAGCAGTATCATAATGACTATTAAATCTCTGTACTTTCCTTTTTTTTTTTTAAATTTTATTTATTTGACAGAGAGAAACACAGGCAGAGAGGGAACACAAGCAGGGGGAGTGAGAGAGGGAGAAGCAGGCTTCCTGCAGAGCAGGGAGCCCGATGTGGGACTCGATCCCGGGTCTCCGGGATCATGACCTGAGCCGAAGGCAGTCGCTCAACCAACTGAGCCACCCAGGCGTCCCATCTGTACTTTTCTAAAATAATTCTCTCTTGATGGATTGGTAAGTAGGTCCTATATTAGGAAAGGGTAAAAAAAATGTTATTTTCTGATAAAATATTGAATTATTTTGCTTTCACTGTCATAAAAAGTACCATAGGTTGAGTGGCTTAAACAACGGAAATTTATTTATTTGCACAGTCTGGGAGATGGAAGTCTAAGATCAAGCTGTTGGCAGGTTTGTTCTTCTGAAGCCTCTTTGCTTGGTTTGAAGATAGCCACCTTCTCACTCTGTCCTCACCTTAGGGACCCTAGACTGGATTATGGCTCAGAGTATGGACTCATTTTTACTTAATCTTCTCTTTAAGGCCCTCAGTCCAAATATGGTCACACCCTAAGGTTCTGGGAGTAGAGAGGCTTCAACATATGAACTTTGGAGGGACACAATTTAGCTTTTTACACATACCTACTGTTGAATTCTGACGACTGCATTTATAATTTTGATTCAACTCAGGAGAAGTTGTGAATAAGATGTTAGGAAGAGCTGAAGAGGAAGAATGCCAAATCATTCTTTCTTTTAAGAAAGTGTTTTTCAGAGTTATTATCTTAGTCAGGCCTTCCCTGCAAATCTGAGCTTACAACAAGGTAGTTTATTTAGGGGAATGATCCCAGGGAACTGGAGTGGGTGACCAGGACCAGTAGAGAAGGAGAGAAAGCCAACATGGGAATATGTTACTGAGTCTACACCACCTTGGGCAACTGGGGTGCAGTCTTGCTGGGATCCTCTGAAAGGTCACGTGGAAAGAATGCTCCTCAGAACCTTCTCTTGGGAGGAGGAAAGAGAGGAAGAATTACCTACGCACTTCTAATGCCCATTGATTAAGACTTGTCTGTTGATTCTCTCACTTCTAAACTGTGCACACATGGGTGTGCCATGTCAAGAAGTCAGGGGAGTACCAAAGAATGTGGTGGAGCTGAGGTGAGGGGTTAGTGGGGCTCACCTGTGTGACGCTCATGACCTCCTCAATGGCTGGAGTGACAGGTGGGTGGAGAGGCTACAGAGTAGGAATAGGAAATATCCAAACCCTTGACAAACACCACCTCCCCCCACTGCCAGCCAATGTCATTGTTATTATCAAGATGACTGTCAACACCGTAATATATAGGGACACCTGTTGACAAGGGTGAACTGAAATCCTTTATCTGCAATTGTTTTCAGCAGTTTTAGTTGCTGATGTCTGGAAGCATGTGATCCTCCCTCTGATGAATTATCCGAAGACAAATGGTAGTCTAAATCTAAACCATGGTGCCTCCTAGGCATTTTATCTTCTCACATCATCACAAGAAGAAGGGTGAGTAAAGTACAATAAGATATTTTGAGAGAGAGAGAGAGAAAGAGCAAGAGAAAGCATGTTCATGTAGTTATTATTGTTATTTTTTAGAGAGAGAGAGAGTGAGAGAGAGAGAGTGAGCGAGCACGAGCAGGGAAGGGCAGAGAGAGGGGAGTGAGAAAATCCCAAGCACACTCGGCGTGGGTGAGGCTCGATCCATGAAGCTGTGATCCTCACCTGAGCTCAAATCGAGAGTCAGATTCTTAACCAACTGAGCCATCCAGGTATCCTCTCATATAACTTTTACTAGAGTATACAGACGGTCCCTGATTTATAATAATTTGACTTAAGATATTTTGACTTTAGGATGGTGCTAAAGTGATACACATTCAGCAGAAACCCTGCTCTGAATTTTTTTTTTTACTTTAAATTTATTTTATTTTTTCAGTGTTCCAAGATTCATTGCCCATGCCTCACACCCAGTGTTCCATGCAATACGTGTGCCCTCAGTACCCACCTGCTCTGAAATTGGAATTTGGATCCCTTCCCCGGGCTAGCTGGGCCGCGTAATACTCTCCCCTGAAACTGGGAGCAGCAGCTGCAGTGAGCCAGGCCTCAAGGAGCGTAAACAAGCGACATACTCACAAGCACTCTCCACCCACACAGCCATTCTGTTTTGCGCTTTTGGTCCAGTACTCACCAAATCACATGAGATATTCAACACTCTTCTAAAATAGCTTTGTGTTAGGTGATTTTGCCCAGCTCTAGGTTAATGTAAGTGTTCTGAGCACATTTAAGGTTAGTGAGATGAAGCTATGAGGTTTAGTAGGTTAGGTGTGGGTAAAGCATTTTTGACTTACGATATTTTCAACTTACAATGGCTTTATCAGGACAACCGTATTATAAGTTGAGGAAGATCTCTATTAAATTCTTTTATTTTATTAATAGATATTGTTCCTCTCCCACTGTGCCCAATTTATAGATTAAGCCTTATCATAGGTATGGATGTATGGGAAAAAACAGTGCATATAGGGCTGGTTTCAGCCGTCCCCTGGTGATCTTGGAACATATCCCTCACCAATGGGGACGGGACTTCTGTATCATTATCACATGCAGAAACATTGTGCTACAATATTCATTCTTAATCTCTGGAACTCAGAACACAATTTTATTATTTTAAATTATGTTAGGGGCTTGAATAATCCAGAAAGTCATCTTAACTACAAAATCCATTCACATATTCATTTTAGCAAAAAGTTATTGAACCTTCACTGGTGTTAGGACTATGTGAGGTGCAAGACTTAGAAAGAGGAAGATCCAGCCCTTGCTCCTAAGGAACTCATGCAATAACTGTTGGGTTTACTGACTGTGAGCCTTAGAAACATACCAAATGTAACTTATGGAAAGAACGTGGGAGGATCACAGTCTTGAGAACAGGTGTCGAGAGAGGCAGCGACCAAGGCCCCTTCTGACAACAGAAAGGGAAGCATAGCCCAGTTCCACAGCAGGAGCAGGTTGGTTAGCCTCTGGCCCCATGCTGGGTGATGGAGCTCTCCAACACCTCCTTTTTTGAGTCAGTCAATATTCAGAACCCCAGGAGAGTGCACATAAGGGGCCAAGCTTAGTTTCTAGGCCTGTCCCTTGATTCCTTAAGGTAGACGGGAGACCGCTTTTCTGTGGTCTCCTTTATGAAACAGGAAGACAGTTCCTCCAACCCAAGTCTGCCCATGACCAATGGGGAAGAAGCAGCTGCAGGTTGGACCAGCTTGTACTGCTCCTGAGAGCTAATTGTTAAATTTTCAGGAAGTTTATAATCCAGTTGTTAAAAACAGTCATGAATTAAAATGAAATGATGTTAACTTACAATTAAATAAATTATATTGAAACAAAGATAATAAATACTCAAAACCTACCACGTCCTAATCATTTTACTACATTTTACTATTATTTATGTTCTTGAGGTTATTTACACCTAGTGGCCCTGCACTGGAAATATACATTGGGCTATTGTGCATCGCATTGGTGACTTAAAATTGGCCAGGGTAGGACTGTTTTATGTGGTACACATTCACAAATGTTACAAAGTAGGACTTTATTTGTTGTTTTGTTGGTTGTCAGACTTAAGAAAGTGATGGAGAAAAGTAAACAGTGCAGATGAAACTTAAAATTGTGTGCAGCTATTATGTGAAGAATTAAAAAAAAACCTGGAGAAATATTTTTCCAGTATTCAGACACTATTATCAGATTCAGCAAAGAACTCATGTCATCGACAAACAAAAAAGTTCTGACATACATCTCTGCTGTTTTCCTTTCCTTTACTCAGTACATACATGAAAACACCAACACTGGAGTTGTAACTATACTTTGTCATCACCTACAACTGTAGTTTGGCTAAAAAGTTATAAAAAAAACAAAAGCATTCTGGGAGAAGTAATTGCTATATGAAATTTACAATGAAGAGACAGTGTTATGTATTTTCTTATTATTTATAGACTGTTACATGTTCTTTATATGAGTAAAATTCATTATAAAATGTAAAGTTTATGAATAAAATTTATAAAAATTAATAACAAGATAACATTTTATTATTAAAAATATTATTTAAAAATATTTTTATCCCCCTAGAGAGCCAGTTTTTAAACATTTATCAGCACACCACTGGGTAGGAGTCATTACCCAAAAGGAAATCAAGATGCTGAATAGCCAAAAATATAAATAAAAAACGTCTCCTAAGATACAGAAATATAAGCAGGCAATTAGCACAACACATGGAACATATAAGAGCAATAGAGTTCAAAAAAGAAAACATAAGCATGGAGAAAAGAATGAAGGGAGATAAAGGACTGAGTTGTGGGTAAATTTAAGGGAGGTACATGACTGATTATGTATTTTAATCATGAAATATGAGACTACATTGTAGCCTTTGAAAATGTGGAGCAGAGGCGAGGAAGGGGGGCTGATGAGAGTGACAAATATTTGGAAGAGGTTTTCAGGTATTGTTTAGAGGGTGACACATCATATTATTTCCTGTAATACCCAGACAGTACTTTGTGTATGGTAGCTTCTGTACATATTTGGCCATTGGATGTATAAACCCAGCATTGTGTGTTGTATAGTGATCCCGGCTTTGCTATTTGCTAGTTAAGTGATATTGGGCAAATTACTCTCTCAGTCCCTCAGTTTTCTCATCTGTAAAATGGAGATAGTAGTATTAGCTAATTCACTGTGTGGCTTTGAGAATTGAAAATGGTGCATGTAAAGCCTTAGAATGAGCACCCAGCTTGCTGCTCCTGTTTTCTCCTCCTCTCTCTTGTCCCCTCACCTTGTCCTCCTTCCCTCCTCCTCTCTCTCCCCCTCTCCTCCCTCCCTCCTCTGGTCTCCTTCCCCCACCTCCCCTTGTTCCTCTTCCTCTCCTTCTCCTCTCCCCTCTCCTTCATATTATTATTATTATTTTACTTCCATGCTTTCTTCCCTTACAGGTTGCAGGGATTATTTCCTTTGTTTACCATGTATGCTTCTTAAAGGACTACTTATTTCCTTCCATCTTTTTGATGAGAAATTAAAAATAGCCCTGATGATAACCAGATGATAACAGTATTCTCAATAGAACACAAGTGTTGCTAAGAACAAGCCAGACAAGGCTGCTACCTGGCCACAGAAATGACTAAACACCCCCCTCTTCTGACTGACCTGGATGATTGCTTCCTTTCCAAGGGCAACTCTAGGCTTGCTTTCCTCCTCCACCACTTAGACAAAAAACGCTAGGATTCCCAATCACTGAACTTCCCCTGCTTCTTGACAGCTTCTAATCCGGAATTGGTCCCTGCTTTTTTTAACTCTGTAGAATCATCCAGCATAAACTCAAATCTCATAAAAAGCCTTTCTCGGTTCCCACTTAGGAAGATGCTCCTGTGGTTCCTGGGGGGATGCTTGTCCCTCGCTACAGCAAGTTAAACACACTCACCCATTTTATTTTTTTATTCTATATTTTATTCTATTTTATTTATTTTATTATTTTTATTTTTATTTCAGTGTGCTCTGGCAACCTTGATTTGTCAACCTCAACAGTGGTGGTATAAGAAGTCACTGGCTGAAAACCCTGAAAACCAAGTAAAATTTGTTAAGAACTATGTTAAGTGAGAACTAATGTGACTTTTAGACAGTTGCTAAAGGATGAAGATCTACTTGTAGCATATTTGAAATCAAGCTGAATTCTGGAGAATTGAGCTGATGTGTAACTGTGATATTATTGTTTGTTTCTTTCTTTATTTAGAACAAAATTCCCAACCGTCAGAAATATTGACTCTACAGTGAGTAAAAAGGACTTCTTTTTCCCTGAACCTATTTTTGAGTAAGTTGCTGATGTTATGCTTCCATGTCCTGGAATACTTGCTATAAGAAGGACATAACTGTGACACCACCCTCAAAATTAGGAAATTAACATCGATGCCTTACTATCCTCTCATCCTCAGACCACATTTAAGTGATATCCTTTATAGTGAAAAGATGAAGCTCAAAATCACATTGCATATACTTGTCATGTCTCTTTAGTCTCCTTCCGTCTGGAGTAGCTCCTCAGCCTTGCCTTGACTAATGATTCTGACACATTTAAAGATTTCAGGCCAATCATTTTATGGATTGTCCTTCTGCTTACATTTGTCTACTAGTTTCTTATCAATAGATTCAGTTCTGCATCTTGGCAGGAGGGTCTCAAAAGTGGTGCTTCATTCCTTTCTTTGCCTTTTACCACGTCACAGTTACATTTTGTCCAGTTGCTGGTGGCATTCACTTTAGTCACTTCAATAAAGTGGCGTCTGGCAGCTTGTCCACTGTGAACTTACTTTTTCCCTTTGCAGTTTTTATTTACTTTTTTAAATTAATTTTTATTTTCTCCATAACCCAGCCACCCTATCGCTCCCCCTCAGCAACCTTCAGTTTGTTTCCTGAGATTAAGAGTCTCTTATGGTTTGTCTCCCTCCCTGGTCCCATCTTGTTTCATTTTTTTTCCTCTCTACTCCCCACAACCCCCCACCCTGCCGCTCAAATTTCTCACATCAGAGAGATCATATGATAATTGTCTTTCTCTGATTAACTTATTTCGCTCAGCATAATACCCTCCAGTTCCATCTACATCATTAAATGGCAGGATTTCCACACGTGTGTGTGTGTGTGTGTGTGTGTGTGTGTGTGTGTGTGTATGTGTATCACATCTTCTTTTTCCATTCATCTCTTCATGGACATCTATGTTCTTTCCATAGTTTGGCTGTTGTGGACATTGCTGCTATAAACATCCGGGGGCATGTGCCCCTTCAGATCACTATGTTTGTATCTTTAGGGTAAATACCCAGTAGTGCGATTGCTAGGTCGAAGGTCGAAGGGTAGCTCTCTTTTCAACTTTTTGAGGAACCTCCATACTGTTATCCAGAGTGGCTGCCCCAGCTTGCATTTCCACCAACACTGTAGGAGGGCTCCCCTTTCCCCGCATCCTTGCCAACATCTGTCGTTTCCTGACTTGTTAATTTTAGCCATTCTGACTGGTGTGAGGTGGTACCTCACTGTGGTTTTGATTTGTATTTTCCTGATGCCAAATGATGTTAAGCACTTTTTCATGTGTCTGTTGGCCATTTGGATGTCTTCTTTGGAGAAATGTCTGTTCATGTCTTCTGCCCATTTCTTGATTGGATTATTTGTTCGTTGGGTATTGAGTTGAGGAGTTCTTTATAGATTTTGGATACTAGCCTTTATCTGATATGTCATTTGCAAATATCTTCTCCCATTCTGTTGGTTGTCTTTTGGTTTTGTTGACTGTTTCTTTTGCTCTGCAAAAGCTTTTGATCTTGATGAAGTCCCAATAGTTCATTTTTTTCCTTGCTTCCCTTTCCTTTGGTGATGTTTCTAGGAAGAAGTTGCTGCAGCTGAGGTCAAAGAGGTTGATACCTGTGTTCTCAAGGATTTTGAGGGATTCCTGTCTCACACTGAGGTCTTTCATCCATTTTGAGTCTATTTTTGTGTGTGATGCAAGGAAATGGTCCAGTTCCATTCTTCTGCATGTGGCTGTCCAATTTTCCCAACACCATTTGTTGAAAAGACTGTCTTTTTTCCATTGGACATTTTTCCTACTTTGTCAAATATGAGTTGACCATAGAGTTGATGGTCCATTTCTGGGCTCTCTATTCTGTTCCATTGATCTATTTGTCTGTTTTTGTGCTAGTACCATACTGTCTTGATGACGAAAGCTTTGTAAGAGAGCTGAGGTCTGGAATTGTGATGCTGCCAACTTTGGTTTTATTTTTCAACATTCCTCTGGTTATTTCAGGTCTTTCCTGGTTCCATATAAATTTTAGGTTTATTTGTTCCATTTCATTGAAAAACATGGGTGATATTTCGACAGGTATTGCATTAAATGTGTAGATTGTTCTAGGCAGCATAGACATTTTCACAATGTTTGTTCTTTCAATCCATGAGTGTGGAACCTTTTTTCCATTTATTTGTGTCTTCCTCAATTTCTTTCATGAGTACTTTATATTTTTCCGAGTACTGATTTTTTGCCTCTTTGGTTAGGTTTATTCCTAGATGTCTTATGGTTTTTGGTGCAGTTGTAAATGGGATCAACTCCTTATTTTCTCTTTCTTCTGTCTTGCTGTTACTGTACAGAAATGTAACTGATTTCTGTGCATTGATTTTATATCCTGATACTTTATTGAATTCCTGTTTGAGTTCTAACAGTTTTGGAGTGGAGTCTTTTAGGTTTTCCACATAAAGTATCCTATCATCTGCAAAGAGTGAGAGTTTGACTTCTTCTTTGCCAATTTGGATGCCTTTTGATTCTTTTTGTTGTCTGATTGCTGAAACTAGGACTTCTAGTACTATGTTGAATAACAGTGGTGAGATTGGACAGCCCTACTGTGTCCCTGACCTTAGGGGAAAAGCTCTCAGTTTTTCCTCTTTCAGAATGATATTTGCTGTGGGTTTTTCATAGATGGCTTTGATGATATTGAGGTATGTAACCTCTATCCCTACACTGTGAAGAGTTTTGATCAAGAAAGGATGCTATACTTTGTCAAAGGCTTTTTCAGCATCTATTGAGAGGATCATATGGTTCTTGTTCTTTCTTTTATTGATATATTTTATCATATTGATTGATTTGAGGAAGATGAAGTTACCTTGCAGCCCAGGAATAATCCCACTTGGTTGTGGTGAATAATCCTTTTAATGTACTGTTGGATCCTATTGTCTAGTATTTTGGTGAAAGTTTTTGCATCTGTGTTCATCAAGGATATTGGTCTGTAATTCTCCTTTGTGATGGGATCTTTGTCTAATTTTGGGATCAGGGTAATGCTGGCCTCATACAATGAGTTGGGAAGTTTTCCTCCATTTCTATTTTTTGGAACAGTTTCAGGAGAATATCTATTAATTCTTCTTTGAATGTTTGGTAGAATTCCCCTGGCAAGCCATCTGGTCCTGGGCTCTTGTTTGTTGGGAGATTTTTGATGACTGTTTCAATCTCCTTACTGGTTATGGGTCTGTTCGGGTTCTCTAATTTCTTCCTGGTTCAGTTGTGGTAGTTTCTATGTCTCTAAGAATGCATCCATTTCTTCCAGATTGTCAAATTTGCTAATATATAGCTGCTCATAGTATGTTTTTATAATTGCTTGTATTTCTTTGGTGTTGGTTGTGATCTCTCCTCTTTCATTCATGATTTTATTAATTTGGGTCCTTTCTCTTTTCTTTTTGATAAGTCTGGCCAGGAGGGTTTATCAATCTTGTCAAGTCTTTCAAAGAACCAGCTCCTAGTTTTGTTGATTTGTTCTACTGTTCTTTTGGTTTCTATTTTATTGATTTCTGATCTTTATTATTTCTCTTATCTTGCTGGGTTTAGGCTTTCTTTGCTGTTCTTTCTCCATCTACTTTAGATGTAGGGTTAGGTTGTATACTTGAGACCTTTCTTGTTTCTTGAGAAAGCTTGTATTGTTATACACTTTCCTCTCAGGACCACCTTTGCTGTGTCCCAAAGATTTTGAACAGTTGTGTTTTCACTTTCATTTGTTTCCATGAATTTTTTAAAAATTCTTCTTTAATTTACTGGTTGACCTATGCATTCTTTAGGAGGATACTCTTTAGCTTCCGTGCATTTGAGTTCTTTCCAACTTTCTTCTTATGGTTAAGTTCTATTTTCAAAGCATTGTTGTCTGAAAATATGCAGGGAATGATCCCACTCTTTCTACCAGTTATAACCTGATTTGTGACCCAGGATGTGATCTATTGCATGTGCACTAGAGAAGACTGTGTATTCTGTTATTTTGGAATGGAATGTTCTGAATATATCTGTGAGGGCCATCTGGTCCAGTGTGTCATTTAAAGCCTTTATAACCTTGCTGACCTTTTGCTTAGATGCTTTGTCCATTTCAGAGAGGGGGGTATTAAATTTCCCTGCTGTTATTGTATTATTTTTGATGTGTTTCTTTGATTTAGTTATTAATTGGTTTATATAATTGGCTGCTCCCATGTTAGGGGCATAGATATTTAAAATTGCTAGATCTTTTTGTTGGACATACCTTTTAAGTATGATATAGTGTCCTTCCTCATCTCTTACTATAGTCTTTGGCTTAAAATCTGAATTGTCTGATATAAGGATTGCTACCCCAGCTTTCTTTTGATGTCCACTAGCATGGTAAATTGTTTTCCACCCCCTTACTTTAAATCTGGAGGTGTCTTTCGGTCTAAAATGAGTTTCTTGGAGATAGCATATTGATGGGTCTTTTTTATCCATTCTGATACCCTGTATCTTTTGATTTGGGCATTTAGCCCATTTACATTCAGGGTAACTGTTGAAAGATATGAATTTAGTGCCATTATGTTGCTTATAAGGTGATTGTTTTGTGTATTGTCTCTGTTCCTTTCTGTTCTGTTACTTTTAGGCTCTCTTTGCTTAGAGGACCCCTTTCAATATTTCTTGTAGGTTGGTTTGGTGTTTGCAAATTCTTTTAGTTTTTGTTTGTTCTGGAAGATTTTTATTTCTCCTTCTATTTTCAATGATAGCCTAGCTGAATACAGTATTCTTGGCTGCCTATTTTTCTTGTTTAGTGCTCTGAAAATATCATACCAGTCCTTTCTGGCCTGCCAGGTCTCTGTGGATAAGACTGCCAATCTAATATTTCTGCCATTGCATGTAACAGACCTCTTGTCTTGAGTTGCTTTTAGGATTTACTCTTTGTCACTGAGACTTGTAAGTTTTACTATTAGATTATGGAGTGTGGACCTATTTTTATTGATTTTTAGGGGCATTCTCTGTGCCTCCTGAATTTTGAAGCTCATTCCCTTCACCAAATTAGGGAAATTCTCTGCTCTAATTTGACCCAATATACCTTCTGTCCCTCTCGCTCTTTCTTCTGGGATCCCAATTATTCTCATATTGTTTTGTTTTATGGTATTGCTTATCTCCTGACTTCTCGCCTTGTTGTCCAGTAGTTGTTTGTCTCTCTTTTTATCAGTTTCCTTATTTTCCATCATTTGGTCTTCTATATCACGAATTCTCTCTTCTGCCTCATTTATCCTAGCAGTAAGAGCCTCCATTTTTAATTGCACATCATTAATAGTTTTTTTTTATTTCAACTTGGTTAGTTTTTTGTTCTTTTATTTCTCCAGAAAGGGATTCTCTAATATCTTCCATGCTTTTTTTCAAGCCCAGCTAGTACCTTGATAATCATCATTCTGAAGTCTAGTTTTGACATATTACTAATGTCCCTAGTGATTAGGTCCTTAGCCATCAGTACTGCCTCATTTTTTTTTTTTTTGAGGTGAGTTTTCCTGCCTTGTCATTTTATCTAGATAAGAATATATGAATGAGAGAATGAAATACTAAAAGGATAGTAATGACACTAGAAAAATATACACTAACCAAGACAGAAGAGACCTGAAACCAGGGAGAGAAGAAACAGGAAAAAAAAAATCTCCATCTTTATCTCTATCTATCTATATCTATTTGTGTCTGTTTCTATATATAATTAGACTGGTGAATAGAACAGAGCCACACACTTGCTTTTGGGTATATTTTGGTCTGCTAGAAGAAACTGCCTCCCAAATTTTAAAGAAAGAAAAACTTATATATGTACAAAAACATAGGTATACACGATAAAAGGATTGAATATGGGTGTAAAAATGAAAATGAAAAAAGGTTCTAAAAAAGGAATTGATAAGAAGTTGGTTGATAAAAGAAAAAAGAAAAAAAGGAAAGAATGTGATGATGCTGGAGAATAGAAGAATGTGTGCTCTAGATTTAGGGTATGTTTTTATCTATTAGAAGAAATTGTATCTCAATTTGACAAGTCTGCATCATTTTTTGAGTCCTTCCTCGCTTTCAGACACAATAAAATATCCGAGGCTCTTCTTGTAACTTTTCCTTCCCCAACCTTGGAATCAGCTGTTTCTTTAAAGAAGCCCTGTTTCCAGTGGATAAAAGTCTTTAGAAACCAAGGTCTGGCTGCTAGGTATGCATATCGCTTTTGCCCTTATCAAGTCCTTGTGGTGGGCAGGGCTGGGAAATATACATAAACACACACACCACACTTGCACAGGCACCTCTACAGTAGGAGCCCCTTACCTGTGATTGCTCTGTCCATGGTTTCAGTTACTATGGTCAACCAGCCCCAGTCTGGAAGTAGATGATTTTCCTTCTGACTGATTGTCAGGAAGTCAACCTAATGACTGTTACAAGACCTCTGTCATTCCCCTTACTTCATCTCATCACACAGGCATTTTATCACCTCACATTTTCACTGGGAGGGTGAGCACAGCACCGAAAAATGTTTTGAGAGAGAAAGGGAGAGACCCCATTCATAGAACTTTTATTATAGTATGTCATTATAACGGTCCCATTTTATTTTTAGTTGTTATTGTTAATCTCTTAAATCCTGATTTATAAATTAAACTTTATCATATATCTATATGTACGGGAAAAAAAAGAGGCAGAAATATGGTGTGGTATTATCTGCAGTTTCAGGTGTTCTCTGGGGGTCTTGGGACATACCTTCTATGGATAAGGGGAGACTATTGGATATTTATTTCATTATCTATCATACAGATAATTTTATAAATCCTTGAGTTTACATGGGCATCTTTAATTCCAATCAGTTAGGGTTTCTGTCCATCTTTGTAACTCCATTCTCTGGCAATGAAAAACCTGCACCATTATTTGTAATATATTTAATGTATATTTTATATACTGAAGCATATAGTGTATATGACTCACTCCTATCACTGATCCTGCCCCCTTCCCTTCCAGGGATAGCCTCCTCACTGCATTTGGGTTTTAAGTCCTCATACCAGGCACCTTCTTTATTCCAGCTGGGATCTTACACCCCACTTTGGGTCACTCTTCACACAGGAACCTTCCTCACCTGTCCAGGGTCTGACACCCTACACTGAATCATCTTTATACCCAGACATCCTCCTCACCCAACTTGGGCTCCAATTCCCTACACCAAGCACCTGTGCTTCCCAGATGCCCTTTCCATTCTGCTTGGGCTTTGACCCCCCATGTCAGGTACCCTCCTTCATGGGTGTCATCCTGACCTTCCTCAGCTATGATATCCTGCAGTGGGCTGCGCCTCTGTGGAAATACTCAGGCTCCAACACCTTATGCCAGGCTGCCCCCTACACCCCTACATGGATGTCTTCTTACCTTTCCAGAGCACTGGGCTACCTCTCTGAGTAGACACACTGATCTTCCTCCAAAATCCCACTCCAGATCCCTATGACTCTTCTGTGTTGGGGGTGGTGGGGAGGGGGACATCTACCACGCTCAGTTGCACCTTATTGTCTATGTTCCATATGTCCAAGTAAGTAATTGGAGGAGGAAGAGGGTGGTAGGCTTATTTTAATTAGGAATTTCTAACATCTAAATTTAATGAACCATAGGTTTTAATAAGTCTGGCACTTTTGTTTTTTTTTATGGTAGAATCTGTGGACCTAGATTTTTAAGACATAGGAAGTACATGGAATATTTTTATTTTTGTTAGACCAAAACTATCACTGTCTCTCTCTTCATCAGATCAGATTTAATGCAGGCCTTTTGCAATCTGTTCCCAACCTATTTCTTTTGCATCCTCTCCTTGTACTTTCTGCCACATTACTGAACACTTCACCTCCTTTGAACTCCTTGCCCTACCACAAAAATGCCATGCCTTTCACACACGTGCATCTGCTTTTCCTTCTTTCTGGTATGCCCTCACCTCCTTTTCTGTCTAGAAAGCTCTGACCCATTCTTTAAGATGAAGATCAAATGATCACTTTTCAGTGAAATTTTTCACAACTTTTCAAGGATGAATAGGTCCTTTTTGCTTCTGTAGAGAGTATTTAGTGCACATGTATTAAATTTCTGACCCTGACTGGTTGTGTAGCCTTGGACAATTTCTTAACCTTCCTGAGTCTTACTTCATCTGTGATGGGGGATAATAACACAACTATATCAACTCACAGAGTTGTCGTAAACGTGAATTTTGATAATGCATAACCCATTACAAATCCACAAAGTGCTAATTATGGCTATGATCATGATGGTCTGATTATGTCCCCCCCAAAAGATCATGTGTTCTTAGATACAGTCCCAGAGTTTCAACCAACATCCAAAACACAATGTGATAAACATTTTCTAAAGGAATTTATTCATTCTGCAAATATTTTAAAGTGTGTATTCTGTGAGGCATATGTTATTCAACATTGTGACCAAAATAGGGAAGCTGCCTGACCTCATGGGATTCATAGTTTAGTGGAAAATAGAGAATTTAGCAAATAATCATACAAATGTATAAATAAATGCGAATTGTGATCAGCCTCAAGAAAGACAATACTTGTAAGATCAGTAAGAGAATGAAGAGTTTGCTAACACAGAGTAGGAGGTAGAAAAACATTTCTGAAAAAGTGATATTCACCAGAGACCTGAAGGCTGAGTAGAAATTAAACAGGTGAGTAGTGCACACCAGAGGAACAGAATGTGGAGTGGTGTGAGGCAAGGAAGAGCCTGGCTCCATTGAGCTGGGTTTCAGGATCCAGGAATGGAGCTGAGGAGGAGGAGGAGAATGAGATGAGATTTGAAAGCTGGTCTGGGCTGTGTCAACTTGAACTAAAGGAATCTTGCGGATTATAAAGCCTATACTAGAAAGCCACTGAACTCTTAGTCAGAGGTATGATCTGATCCATGTTTCCCACAAAATGCTCCAACAAGAACTTAGAGGAGGGCACAATTAAAAAGAAATAGTAGCCTCAGGGACCAAGTTTAGAAGACAAAGACAGAGAGGAGGAGAGAGATTAGAAAT
>PITA01005869.1:0-105963 GCA_004023965.1 Spilogale gracilis
TTCGTTTCTCTCCCTGGGTTACCCTACTTCCCATTTACTTTCCTTCTCCCACTGTCCTCTAGGTTACCCCTCATGCACCGGCAAGTAAGTGAAACCATGTGATACTTGACTTTCTCTACTTGGCTAATTTCACTCAGCATAATCTCTTCCAGTCCAGTCCATATTGCTATAAAAGTTGGATATTCATCCTTTCTGATGGAGGAATAGTATTCCATTGTATATATATACCACATCTTCTTTATCCATTCATCTCTTGATGGGCACCTTGGCTCTTTCCACAGTTTGGCGATTATGGCCATTGCTGCAATGAACATTGGGGTACATATCATAGCCTCTTTTTTTTATGACTGGGTGTGGAGGACTTTATTTATGGATCCTTTGTGTGCATGGCAATGCATTTACTAGTGCAGTATTATTTTTTGTATTAAACCATTTAATTAACCATTCAAGAGCCTTGACAATCTCCTCCACAGAGTCACAGATAATTTAAGGGAAAGGACAAAGAGTACACTCTCTTTAATAGATTTAAGGACTGCAAGGGTGTCTCAGTTTGTCTTAGAGCATCTTTAAGCCCTGTCAAGAATAATGTGCTTAAATTTGGAATAGAGATCAACAGTAAAAAGAAAGAAGACATCAGTTTCCTACCATCAAAAGGAGCGAGGCTCAGACTGCCATACCTTTGTTGTGACCACTTTGGCCAGTGGGGTTATTTACCAGCAGCAAGAGCTTTGCTCTACTGCTACCCTTCCACTGAGACTTATGGAAGTCAATGAATATCCCGTGAGGCAGAAGCTGTGCTCAGACTGCCATCTTCTTCACTGTGACTACATCAGCTTTCCATACCCAGGAGGCTCCTGGCATTCAAATGTGAGAAAGAAGAAACTTCTGACATTTATGATAACATGGATGGATACTGAGGGCATTGTTCTAAGTGAAGTAAGTCCCACAAGGAAAGACAAATGCTGTATGATTTCACTTATATATGGAAGCACCCAAACTAATAACTCATAAACACAGAGAGTGTAATGGTGATTGCCAAGGGCTAGGGGTTGGAGGAAATGGGGGGATGTTGATCAAAGGGTAAAAACTTCCAGTTATGGGCACTTGGGTGGCTCAAAGGTTAAGTCTCTGCCTTTGGCTCAGGTCATGATCAGGGTCCTGGGATGGAGCCCCATGTGGGGCTTTCTGCTCAGCGGGGAGCCTGCTTTCCCTATTTCTCTGCCTGTCTCTCTGCCTATTTGTGATCTCTCTCTCTCTCTCTGTCAGCTAAATAAATGGAATCTTAAAACAACAACAACAACAACAAAACCTCCAGTTATAAGATGAGTAAGTTTCAGGAATGTAAGTGTATAACATGATGACCATAGGTAACAATCTTGTTTACTTGAAAGTTGCTAAGAGTAGATATTAAGTATTCTCACCACAAATTATATAAGATGGTGATGGTGTGAATTAAACCTACTATGGTATTTATTTCATAATATATATAGTGTATCAAGTCAATCTTTTTTTTTTTTTTAAAGATTTTATTTATTTGACAGAGAGAAACACAGCCAGAGAGGGAACACAAGCAGGGGGAGTGAGAGAGGGAGAAGCAGGCCTCCCGCCGAGCAGGGAGCCCGATGTGGGGCTCGATCCCGGGTCTCTGGGATCATGACCTGAGCCGAAGGCAGTTGCTTAACCAACTGAGCCCCCAGGCGCCCCTCAAGTCAATCTTACATAACCCTATATGCCAATTCTATCTCAATAAAGCTAGAAAAAAAAAATTGAATTTCTTCACTAAAACTAAATAACTATCTTATGTAAATATGATGTAAAACATGGCCTTTAAATTGGAATAAATATTAGAAGTGTGAAAACAATAGTATGGGGGAAAATAATTAAATAAATTCAGAATATTCAGCATATATAGCCAGACTTAGAAAAAAACAAACTTAGAAAATATAACTACAAATAAATGTTAAAGAAAATAAGGTAAAAACTGGGGCACCTGGGTGGCTCAATGGGTTAAAGCCTCTGCCTTAGGCTCAGGTCATGATCTCAGGGTCCTGGGTTTGAGGCCTGCATTAGACTCTCTGCTCAGCAAGGAGCCTGCTTCCCCCCTCTCTCTGCCTGCCTCTCTTCCTACCTGTGATCTATCTCTCTGTCAAATAAATAAATAAAATCTTAAAAAAATAAAGTAAAGATTAAAAATAAGCAAATTAAATAATTTTTAAATGTAATGTTTAAAGACTTTAATAAAGAAGAGAAATCTAGAACACAAAAAATAGGAAAGTACATAGCTAACATGATGTTGTGTAGATTTTTAAGAGATAATAGAGAATAATATGTACTGCTTTGCATAAATGTTTCAAAGATGTAGGTTAACTGAAAGATTATTTAGAAATTTTTTTAATAAAAAAGGGTAAATATAAACAAAGAAAATTGAAAAGGCAAAAAGTAACTTTAGAAACATCATCAGAATCAAAGAGCTTTAGAGTCTAGAGCTGCAAATTATATATATTTATTTATTGTGTATATTTATATAATATGATGTATATTTATATTTTATGTATAATTGTGTTATATAGTTTTATAAGGTAAAATTATTTACCTTATCATATTATTATACATAATATACTTTGACCATAAAGCTGAGTACATTTTTTTCTTACTTAATAATTTAAAATAATGACAGAACCTGTCTAGTAAAATTAATACAACAAAGCATACTTCATATTAACCTTCATTAAGAATATAGATGCAAAGCTTCTGAATAAAACCTATAGAATTTTAATATTTATTAAGGAATGATAAAATGTGACCAATTTACCTCGTTTTGGAAAGCAGAGTTAATTAAACATTGGAAAGATTCTTACAATTCATCACATCACACAACTCTGCATTGAAATTTTTGAAGAGACGGGTGAAACATGATTTTTTTTTTTAAGTGAAAATTACCAAAACCCAGAAATGAAGACTGGGTTTAGTATATCTCAATATCCCCTTCATGTAAGTTCTATGGGTAAGGACAGAATGGCAAACATCCTGCAAAAACTCAGTATGTGCTTGTGGAATATATTAATAAGTGAATGAATAGAATAATGAAAAATAAAGAAATATGGTTTGTACACATTTTTTTCAAGTTAATAGCCTTTGGACAAAAGTATTGTAAAAATTGTTTTCCTCAATTAATTTTACAATGTAGTTCACTTTTTTCAAGTTTCTGCCATCAATGTTTTTATTATTTACTCCTTTTCTCCATATAGATTCTGATTATGAGGGAAAGAATACAATGACATGTTCTGTTCAGTTTTATAATAATCCTTTCCTTCCTATATTTAAAAATAAAATTACAGCTTTCTAGTGTTCAACATGTAACAACTTAAAAACTATATAATGTATTCCAAAGTCTTTATTTGTGTTTAAAAATATTTTCCTGGCATTTAAAAAAAATTGGCTCATGAAGTAAAAACATATCATTAATCATTAAAAATATCCCGAGGAATTATCCAAGATTCATAAATATTCTATAAATTGTGGTGCTTTAACAGATGATATGAAATTATAGTGCAATTTATTGCCATTAATACTGTAAATGAACATGTTATTGTAAACTAATTGCAAGCATGTGCGAAGATGTGTGTTTGCTACTTAAAAGATTCAGTCTTCTGGTTTGTATGTACCCCCTTCCGGGAGAGTAAGTATCTTGGTCAAATATCTTTGCCTCATTAAAATGTCAGATGTCAATAACTTAACACTGTATTTATTCCATCTCCACCATCAGAAGTAACAATTTAATATGCATTTTCATTGATTTTTAAAAATGCACTTATATTTCTATACAGGTTACTCTTGAAATATATGGTACTATTGTCTGTTATTTTGTTTATAGAAATATATTCTTTTTAACATAAATAATAAGGTTTTAAGGAAAAATATATTTTAAAATATAAATGCTGCAACTTGTGTTTTTTCAAATCCACACATTTTCTCAGGGAATGTTCCCTCCCAAGAGGATGAGATGTTCCAGTCTCTGCAGTATCTATTATTTTTAAAACAACTCTTTGGCAAATTCATGAGATTTTCCAGTCTGTCAGCTATGAAATATATTTCTAACTAAATAATTTGAATTTATATAGTGTTTGCTATTGTACTCCAAAATCAAAGTGATACTTGCTGCACTTACTTTTAAGAAACATCTCATTTTGAATACTCGCTTTATTAATTACTGAAACATAGCTTTAATGACACTAATCATCTTTCATTGATTACATACTATTTTCCAGGCATGATTGAATGTGGGTGTGTGTAATTTTATTTGATAATTTACAAGAAGCCTGAGGCATAAAAGAAAAAAAAAAACTACTCTGATGTCAATATTGTAGAGAAAACTCAGGTTTGGAGATATTACAGGACTTATTCATGGTCATAGAGCTCCTGAGCTACACAGGAAGCTGTAAGTTCAGGCCTCCTGAACCAAGGACCTCATGCTTAAACATCAACTTATCTATTTGTCTCAAATGTTGCAACCTCACCTTGTTTTCTGAAAATCTTTGTAGAATTTTTCTTTTTAAATTACTCTTTTGTCTTAATAAAAGTGTCAAACTTGCTCGAAGCATGTGCTTGTGCAGAGCTCCAAGCTTCTAGAACATTATTATCCAGTATTTCTCAGTTCTAAAAACAGAATGTCATCTTCGTAGTTTCCATGTATTATCTGTTAATGGGATCTCAAGCCACCTGCAGAAATGTGAGTCATTTCTTTTGATATATTATATTTGATACATGACCTATTTTGATATATTGTACTAACTAGAGTTTGTTGAAAATCTTATAGTGATATTCTTTAATAGAGACTAATATGTACAATCACTAGAGAATGAAAATGTAAGAGCAACATATAAAGTAGTATATGGCCATCAGTGGCTTTTAATAACCTATTAATACTCCAAGGTGGGCACTCTTATTCTAATCATTGCTGGGATTGATTATCATGTAGTAGATTATATTGAGATTCAGTCATAAACTTGGAAAATCATTAAATGAATGGATCCAGCCATGAAGTTCAACTTACCTGTCATGGATAGAATTGGTTACACTGTAAAGAGTAACAGCACAATAGTCAAATGCATAAAGAGTTCCAAATTCCAGATTCTTAGTGACATACAGGGAGCACATTGACAATTAACCCAATTTGCTTTCAGTTTTCAAAAGATAATTGGCAATAGTGAAACACATCTTTGGATTCTTTTCATATATCTTTTAAGGCTGTGTTTCTCTATTCCAACTCATATTTGCCAACATTTTATTATGAAGGTTTTCAAGCATACAGAAAATATGATAGAATTTTACGGAAACTATACACCTGTCACCTAGATGCTGATATTACGCTTTTCTGATACTTGCTTTCTCAGTCTTTCTACTCCTTTACCTGACAATCATCACTTCTTACTTATGGATGCCACTCAAAGTAGATTGCTGTGTCAGTGTACTTTCCCCACGTACTTCAACACATGATGTATTTTTATGTGAAAAAAATAGAAAATGCCATTTTGTTTACTTTCGTTTCTTTGGGAAATAAAGATTTTTAAAAATTAAGCAATCTTTGGTACTGTTTTTTATTCATCCCTTCACATTAATGCAGCTCTGCCACTGTCATGATTTATAAGTAATAAGGCTTGTAAAAGGAAATGACTGTTGTTGTTTCTGGCCATGCATAACATGTCTAAATTAAAAACACGGTTGTAAACTGGAGATGCCTCACCTTTGCTGCAGCTCAGCAGGCAAATTTAATTCATAAATACTTCAACAGTGCAGCCTAAGACTTCATCTCAAAACACGCACATCCTTGTCGTAGAAACCTTTTAATTACCTTCTTCAACTGCAAGTGAGATGTTTATGGCAGCAGGCAGAAGTACACATCAGGGGTTTTCAAGGTCATGGTGGTGATATTTTTGGAAACAGCACAGAGGTCTAGCTGCTGAGGATCAGGCACTTTGGGTTACCATCCAAAGGTTTTTCCTGGGGGCAGTTAAATAAAACATTGGTGACCATGCCAAATTGAAATTATTTCTGTCTAAAAAAGACTTTAGTTGAACTAAGAAGACCACACTTTTGTATGAAGTTTGAGCTTTCATTTTGAGCAACCTTATTTTTGTTGTCTGGGTTTCTCACTTATGCATTTAACAGTGTTCCGACCTTATTAATACAGTTTTGATTTTTGCTAGCTTTTTACCTTCTCATTCAACAATTTCTACTGATGCCTAAAAATACTGTGACAATGCCATTCATTAATTTATAAAAAGATTACCAGCTCTTGGGGCGCCTGGGTGGCTCAGTTGGTTAAGCAACTGCCTTCGACTCAGGTCATGATCCCGGAGACCCGGGATCGAGTCCCACATCGGGCTCCCTGCACGGCGAGAAGCCTGCTTCTCCCTCTCATTCCCCCTGCTTGTGTCCCCTCTCTGGCTGTTTCTCTCTGTCAAATAAATAAAATCTTAAAAAAAAAAAAAAAAAGATTACCAGCTCTTTGTACAAATCAACATGATGGCCACAGAGGAGACACAAATAAAGTAACCTTGAGGGCTTTATAGTTTTTAATGTAAACACAAAAGCAGTAATATGAAATCTTGAGTTAGAGCTAATTCTTGCAATAATTAGCAACTGGCCATTATGAGTAATAACAATGCTTGCATATAGAAAATTTTATTCTTCTTGATAAGTAAGGATGACTTTTAAAAAATTCAGTATTCATATTTGTAAAACAACAAAATGCGTCTCCAGTTTCCTATGTTTTTCCTTTTAGAAACTTTCTCATTACTTATAAAATAATGATATGATAATGGTGTGAAAAGAGTATAACAAAACAATGTAATAAATAGTAAAAATAAAGTAATGACAATGATAATTTCAGGTGTGACTTTGTAGATTGTAGGGAAGGTGGTATATACATTAAGTACACAGACCACTAATTTGACACTGGGATTCCTGGTTTGTGGAAAATGAGTAAAGTAGGAATTTGATTTCTAACATTTATAATTCAAGAAAACCATTTTGGCTGAATAAGAGACTAAGGTACAATTGCAGAGTCATTTAATTATCTCTCATAAATTCTCAAAAATAAATGGTGTAAATTAGTTAATTATTAAGTATTAATTGACAACAAATTAGTTAACAATAAGGTCAGCACCATTTCATAAATAAATATAAGCATCGCAGAACTGTTCTTTTAAAATCTCTCAAATTTGGGGGCGCCTGGGTGGCTCAGTTGGTTAAGCGACTGCCTTCAGCTCAGGTCATGATCCCGGAGACCCGGGATCGAGTTCCACATCGGGCTGCCTGCTCGGCGGGAAGCCTGCTTCTCCCTCTCTCACTCCTCCTGCTTGTGTTCCCTCTCTGGCTGTGTTTCTCTCTGTCAAATAAATAAATAAAATCTTTAAAATCTCTCAAATTTGGCACATGACACTAATTATAGTTCAATAAAAACAATTCTATGTTGGATCAAACAATGTGGTTGAAATTGATAGTTTTCTAATTACATGGGTAAACCAAAGTTTATATTTTGAAGATCTAACTAAATGGACACATTGCAAATTCTTCAATAAATTATCTGTAATTTTAATTAAATCTGAGTTTGCATGAAGCTCATATCACCATGGTGTTACATTTATAGAGAGATCAATACAAAACCACAGGAGATGAAAAAAATGCTAACATCGCTTAAAGAAAATTTAAATAGATGCAAATTATAGTACTCAGTGCTACCTTTTCTCCCAGATGCATGCTAGACTGAAGTATACAGGAAATTCTTGTTTTCCACTCCTCACAACTTTATCATCTATCTTCATTCCCTCATACACATCACCAGTAATACTATCTGTAAAACCTTGTGACACTCAGGATCTCTCCCACCCAGTGCTGAAACTGCTAAGCATCAATGCATTTGTGTAACATATGATAACTAGGATAATGTTCTTTATCTTTATTCCTAATAGTCCCTGGTCTGTAAATTTTTTTCGAGATACCAATAATAATTATCCTGTACTCACACAGAGAGCTTCCAAAATCTGTATAATCAAAAGCATCATTACCAGATTCATTTCCAAGAAAATCTAGTTTCCGTCTACTGGGCAAGTCTGCAACCTTGGCATACTCCCACTGTTTGAAGGGATAGCTGCCATTTGCTATTAAGCAACACCCTAAGTATGGCTGTAACAGAAACACAAGATTTTTCTGGAGAACTATGCTGCTCATAGATAGGTCCCAGCTGACTAAGTCTGTAACCACAGCTGTGCCCCTTCCCAAAATGATTATTATACCGATGTACTAGTAAAATATCTGCTAACTTATGGAAAAGTGAATTGTTATGATTATATGTCATCCACATTCTACTCATACGCTACCATGTAGCACTTGTACATACAAATAAATGCATGGACACTTATAAAATACATACACACACATACACACATACACACACATACATATACACACACACAGACTTTAGACTGACTTGAAAAGTCCACACATAGTTCAATGCACATTTCCAATTTGAAAGTCAGAGTTTTCAGACTTCCTAATTTATTGGCCTTATTTAATACCATAAAGGTCTGATTTTCCACTTGAAATATCAATTATAAAGTGTGTATTATCTCTCAAAATGCAGGTTTGATGTCAATGTATTGCTGTAATGTCATACTGACTTTGTAATTGATTTCAAGAATCCCAATATCTCATGTGTAATTGCCCCTCATGTCTTTAAAATTTGAATCCAATTGTCAGGCTGTTCTAGTGGAAATTAGCTTTTTGTTCAGGTCAAGGGTGATGATTTTTTATCAAAGGCATAATGGGGTATTCATAAGGGGCAACTTATTCTTAAAGCTTAAAGGTTGGCCTACAAAATGAATGGCATATAAAATTTCATAAAAGTAATAGTCCAGTCAAATAATAAGGATTGCAGCTTTTATTGGCATCTCTTAAACACATTAATAGTCAGTTGGTTCATAATGTACAACCCAATTCTGTAACGATGGTTTCCTCTGTCCCTTAATTCTCTCCCTTCCTGGAGCCACTCTATTCTTAGACCTGGCCTTTCCATTTTCCTTCATACCATACAGATAAAAAGCAAAACTAATTTAGAATAATGAATGACTGACCCACATATGTTAGAGAATGACAGGGAATGAATAAATCTGGATAAGATGTAACATGGGCTGAGTCCTTAAGGATAAGCACCTAGACAGTGAGAAGGAAGAATGATGTAAGACACCAACAAAACTATAGCAAAGAAAATAAAGCAGGATAAAATAAAACAAAATATTACTGAAATCATGTAGAATTGAAATCTGAGAAGAGTCATGATCTCAGCTCTGGAATTGGTCCTGAACTGAACTGATTTAGAATTATTAACAGTAGCATCAGTTCATGAGAGTGTTGAGATGTTTCTCCAGCCAAAATGAGGTTGAAGTGATGGAGACAATGTGCTGGGAAAGCTCATCTCACAACAGAAACAGAACTGAGTCATAGACCTGTAAATGGATGCTTACAAGTGAGTTCTGATGCCATCACCAGGAGCAATCGTACTTAATGTAACACTGACATGTCTTAAACAAGAAACACAAAAGAAAACTGAGAACTAGTGTTGGGACCTCCTGGCAGCCGCTAGTTTGCGGCCATTAGTGGAAGTCGGCTGGGGTGGCCTCTTGGGCTTCTCCGGAATACTGGAATACTTCCGCGGACCTGACCTAGCTGAATCTTCCCGCCTGCCCCCACCCCTCCCACAGACTGGCAAACTTAGCCCCACCCAACAGTCCTGCCTGAAATCTGCCTAAGGCCTTAGTGATAGCCACTAATGAGCTCCTATTAGCCCCTGCCACTTCTTTTACTCCCTCCTTTCCTCTCTATATAACTGTGTCTCTTATACAATAAAGCTGAGATTGCTGCGCCTTCGAGCCGCTGACTCAACTCCCAGCTGGGTGTGGTTTCTTTCCGGTTTCAGGGGGGTGGCGACACCTACCATCTTGCTCAGCCCCCTGGAGGATAACAGGCTGGTCCAGTCATCCCTCCCCCGCACCAGTGTTGCAGACAGAGCAACAAACTAGAGGATTGAAATTCATAAATAAAAAAGAAAGTCCCTTAAAATTTATTATGATGGCTGATTCCTCAGCTTTGCAAGAAAGCAGGCATTTCTCAGATGTTATTTCTTAACATCAGATGTTATTTCCTTGAAACAAAAACTCTAGATATGGTAAACGTAGTGTCAGAACGCAATGGAAATTTTCTCCCAGCTAAGATTAAGTTCAAAGTAATGCACTCTTGACTACAGTAGAGGTGGGATGTTGTCTTAGCAAATGTATGATCATGATCTCCTCCAACAATCCTTTTACACGCAGGTACAAATGAACTGTTAGGTACGTAACTTTGACCAAGCTCTAAATGATGCGTTCATATTGGTTGTGCCTAATTTCTAAATATGGTGGATGTAGTCACTTTTCCATGTTATGTACATGTTACTACTACTTTGGACTCTTTAAAAGCATGAGATATTTAAGAGTCTTCTTATTGAAATAATAGAACTTCTGGGACCCGCGTGCATGGCAGTTATTTCAGTGTAAGACAGCTATCTGAAAGAAACAAACCTACCTAGATGCTGAGAACCCCTGTAGTCTGTTCTAATCACATTAGAACTCTGAGGATTACTTTTGAATATTATCTCTTTTGGCCTTTTATTCACAAGGTAAATAATTTTATTTTGTACTTTAACTTCTGTATATTTCAATTTAAGACTCATTATTATTATTATTATTATTATTATTTATATTTAAACTCCCAAGATGAATTTTATATCTAATTTCAGCTTAGCAATTTGATAACAAGAGGGAAATTATGATCAAATTCAAGACATCTGAATGTTAGTCTTTTATTATTGAACTTTTAGATATTAACATTGGATCTCATTGTAGATTCTTTTTAAGCTATGTTTGACAATAGGGCTCAGAATAATTCATAATGAGGATCCTCTGGAAAAATATTTAGACTTGATTATAGAGTAAAATTGAAATTAATTTAATCATACTTTTCTGGTTCTGTTCAGAACTTTCTGGTATAAAAAAAGACTACTCAGGCTTCTTGGTGCTAGGAGGCTTCCCAAGGAGGAGTGATTGACATTGAAGGAATAAAATCACAAGGTAAGAGCAAAACACTTTTGATAAAATGCTCATTCCTCCAAGGGATAGTTACAGCTCATTTAGCCATAATATTAAAATGTACAAACTTTGAGTTGAAAACAGCAACAATATGTTTTTTTTTTTGCCTAGTAGTAGAGATGTTTCTTGTCCGTCTCTGATATTTTCCCCCCAAGAAGGGGGGAAATATACTGGTATTATATTTCTGTTATGGATTGAATCATATCTCCCCAAATTCATATTGAAGCTCTAATCTTCAGTGTTACTATATTTGGAGATAAATTTCTTAAGGAGGAAAACACGTGTTAACAGGTCATAAGGGGGAGCTCTAATCTGATGGGCTTGGTATCCTTATAAGACTAGGAACAGATGAAAAACAAACAAAAAAGAATAGGAAGAGATGTCACAGAAATACTAATCCCTTCAACACACACACACAACACACACACACACATACACAGAAAAACCCATGTGAAGTCACAGAAAGAAGTACCAGATAGAGAGAACTCAGAAACTCAAATGACACTTACTTAAAAATTGAACTTCTGGCCTCCACAACTATGAGAAAATAAACAGGTTTTTTATGTCATCTGTGTGTGGTATTCTATTATGGCAGCTCGAGAAAATAATGTAATTACTGTTCTGTTTATCTGGTTCCTTCAAAGACCTTAACATTGGGCTTAGCAAATGTTAACTAATAAGATAATTGTAGAGACCTCTCAGGGTTTCTATACAAAGCATTAAAAATGAACTATAAAAATATAATATTTATACCTTATTAACAAGAATGTGTCGTTTTTAATTGACAAAAAAAACTACTATATCTCTTACTGCTGAAGAAAATCAACCTTGAAAATGTGTGTGTGTGTGTCTGTGTGTGTGTGTGTCTGTGTGTGTGTGTGTGTTACTGCCTTAGACTTCTGTGATACGAGGCTATTTAGAGTTGTATGGTTTTAGAAAGCAAGTGAACAAGATTTATGAGTTTGGGGGTCCACAGTGACTTGTATCTATAGGTTTTTTAATCTTCTTTTAAAAACTACTCCACCTAAGATAAAGTTTGGATTTTGGGTGGTTTATGATCTGTCAGCATAAGTTTATCAATATTAACAGATATACCACTCTGGTGGACAATGTTGGGGGGAGGCTAAACATATGGGGGTAGGAGATATATATACAGAAAGTCTCTGTACCTTCTGCTCAATTTTGCTGTGAACCTAAAACTTCTCAGGAAATTGTTTAAAAAAAGAAAAAAAAAAAGAAAAAGGAAAGAAACTACTTTATATCTTACTGGACTCACATAACAAAATGCATATTTTATGCTCAAAGATTTTAGGTTGCCTCCAAGGACAACTGTCTTTTCCAGACAGTGATTCAGTGATTCTTAATGTTTTGATTTTGTGGCTATATCATCTCAACAGGAGATTCTGTTTCAATTACCCCAGCATGGCAAGAGGAATTTGGAAGTTCTCTCAAAATAAGTTAATTATTTGATCATACATGCAATATATAACTTTAAGTTGGAAACTATAGGCAAGGATTAGCCAAAGTGGCCCCACCCTTCAGGACAGGAAAACAAGATATGGGTGAGTAACTGAAATTATTTTGTCATTCAGTGGTTGGATGATTTTTTTCTGTTCCGTGTTAATAAGCTTAAACTGTAGATTAAATGGCATTTAATGAAACTGTAGCTGTCTGGTGATTGCTCTCTAAGGGTTTTTTTTCTCCAAAATTTACTAAAATATATAGTGTTGGACAACCTTTGATTCACCTTTAAAACTGCATATCTATATCTTTTTTTTAATATTTTATTTATTTATTTGACATAGAGAAACACAGCGAGAGAGGGAACACAAGCAGAGGGACTGAGAGAGGGAGAAGCAGGCCTCCCGCCGAGCAGGAAACCCGATGTGGGGCTCGATCCTGGGTCTCCAGGATCATGACCCGAGCTGAAAGCAGTCGCTTAACCAACTGAGCCACCCAGGCGCCCCTGCATATCTATATCTTTAAGCTTGTACAAAACTCATCCTACTGTGCTATGTCACATGTCACTCAATGTCACAAATTCATGAATCATTAGAAAGAAGTGTTTCTAATTACACCTATAGGAAGACCCTAGAAAATGCAAGTATACAATTTTCACATACCGTTTTGGTTGTTTTTATTTTGTTTTGTTTTGTTTTGTTTTTTGTTTGAGAGAGAGAGAGTGAATGCATGGGGTGGTGGGGGGGGGAGCAGAGGGAAATAGAGAGAGAGAGAGAGAGAGAGAGAGAGAGAAAGAAACAACCTTAAGCAGGCTCCACTCTCCACCTGGAGCCCTACCCTGGGTTGGATCTCAGGATCTGAGATCACGACCTGAGCTGAGATCAAGAGTTGGAGGCTTAACCTACTGAGCCACCCATGCCCCTTCACATACCTCTTCTTAATAAGAAAGGCCCACTCATTTGCTAACAGCTACTGTGGCCAGCTCTGTACCTTGAACCGCATAGGACGGTAAAGAATTTCAAAATGTGCTTATCTCTAAACATAGAACATATAAGAGGAATGAGCTAAATCATGATGTATTAACCACCTTAAGTATTTCAATAGACTGCAACTGTTACAATTATCCCAAAAGTTCACTCTAGCGCTATTCTCCCAGCTGTTTGCTTGCTTTGAATGATGGAAAACTCTTCACCTTCTTTAAATCTTTGCTTAAATTTCACCTTCTAAATTTGGTCAATCTTAGCCATTATGTTTTGTTTGTTTGTTTGTTTTTAAAGATTTTATTTATTTGACAGAGAGAAACACAGACAGAGAGGGGACACAGGCAAGGGGAGTGAGAGAGGGAGAAGCAGGCTTCCTGCTGAGCAGGGAACCCGATGTGGGGCTCGATCCTGGTCTGGGATCATGACCCTAGCTGAAGGCAGTTGCCCAACCAACTGAGCCACCCAGGAGCCCCAGCCGTTATGTTTAATACTGCCACTGACCCCCCACCATCTTATTCATACACTCATGATCTCCTTTGCTGTACATTTTCTCTTTCCATAGCACCTTTCATGTCCTAGCACAACAAATACTTACTTGTTTACTGTCTTTGATGATTATTTCATATTTTCCCATACAAGGAAGAATTATGAGAATGCAGATATTTCTCTTCTCTTTCTTTCTCTAGTTTAAACCAAATGCCCAGAAGAACACAGAGCAGGTATTCAATAAATATTTGTTAACTGAATGGATAGTGTAGATATTTGCTTGTTGGATGGAGTTACAATTTGTTGTGGGGTCATAAGAAAGACTCATCATGTGATTGCTATCTAATTCTTCAGTACATCTATCCCAAAGCTCTCACAACAAATTTGCATCCCATCAATAGCATATCCATAAAATGGGTCCACAAAATGATTTTTTGCTTTTGTTCCAATCAGACTGACAATGATTTAGGCATCTTTCTTTTGAAACAGAGGCTGAGCTGCAAAGTGAACTATCATTTAGATCTGGTGCCCTATCAACCAACAAAAAAAGTTGTTTGTTTTTTTTTTTTTTAGCTCTTACTTTTTTTTTTTTACTTTATTTAATTTTTTCAGTGTTCAAGATTCACTGTTTATGCCCCACATCTATCTTTTCACTTGCTTCAAATACTCAACCATATTTCCTCATATTCACAAGAATGGTCTGGTGGTTTTTTCCTATGCTTTGTGCCTCTTCTGTTTTTGCATTTTCCGCATCCTATCATTAGTTATTAACTTTTATGTCTTCACAACTAGATTGTGAGTTTTTTGAAGACAAGGATATTCATTTATTATTTTGGAATTCCCTGTACCAAGTGGTGAGCATAATAGACAGAAAATATCCTTTAAAGATTTATAGAATTGATTAAAAATGCATCTAGGTAAACTCTTCATTTCTCTCATTGAGTACTATTAAGAATTTTAAAATGTAACTTGCCCATATTCACTATTACCCTTTACTGTTCACTACTTTACAGTACTTTTCTATTTCCCTTTAACACATTTTAAAAACTAAATTTATTTTTGCTCATGATATCAGTTTAAATCATTACCATTATCTTCAAGTTTAATAGCCTGATTCTTTTTCATTTGTGAGACAGAAGGTCCATGCATAACCAGGAATATAAATGACATGTGAATAAACTCTAGTCTGATAGTTTGCAAACCTTTATTTTAGTTGGCTTTTTTTGGCATCATTAATATGTATAATAAAAATGTGATTATTTTCATAGTTAGCTGGAGAGATAAGGAACTACTTGAAATTATTTACAGAGAAAACCCTGATACTGTGAGCTGATCTGATAGAGGAGAATTTGAATAATGAAAATTAATATTTCATATTTGGTACATATTGTAAGAAAGCTTTTAGAAACAATGGTATTGGAATAAGTGGAAAATATTTTCAAAGGAAGAATGTATTTTAAAAGTTAAACTAAATTTATATGATGATAGTGAATAAAATATTATGACTTTATTTTGTAAATAACTGCAAGAGACAGAGGAATAAGCTCATGTATAACCCTTTAACACACATATTGTTATTGTACTCATCTGTAACTGTGAGCAGCTCCCCATTTCTCCACTTCTAAACTACCTGAAGTCAGTGATGTTGCAGGGATAGTCTTGAAACTCCGCACATCCTATCATCATGAGTTGAAATACATCTAATAACAATCTTTAAAATATCTATCTCAAAGCAAAAATAAATTACTATTTCAATTGCATTTAAATACAAAAATGTTACCATTCAGCATTAATTATTATTTAGTTTATGCTTTCATATATCTATGTAGAAAAAGTATCACAATTTCCTAGTTTGTTATAACTATAAAAATATATATATTTTAATACTTTATTTTATTTTTTAGTGTTCCAAGAATCATTGTTTATGCCCCACACCCAGTGTTCCATGAAATATGTGCCCTCAATATACACCACCAGGTTCACCTATACCCCCAACCTCCTCCTTTCCAAAACCCTCTGTTTGTTCCTGAGTCCAAAGTTTCTCATGTTTCATCTCCCTCCCTGATTTACCCCAATTCACATTACCTTTCCCTCTCCTACTGTCCTTCATGTTACTCCTTCTGCTCCACAAGTAAGTGAAGCCATATGATATTTAACTTAACTCTGCTTGGCTTATTTTACTCAGCATAATCTCCTTCAATTCAGCATGTTGCTACAAAAGTTGGGTATTCAACCTTTCTGATGGAGGTGTAATATTGAATTGTATACATGGACCATATCTTCTTTATCCATTCATCTGTTGAAGGGCACCTTGGCTCTTTCCACAGTTTGGTGACTGTGGCCATTGCTGCAATGAACGTTGGAGTACAAATGGCCCTTATTTTCACTGTATCTGTATCTTTGGGGTAAATACCCAGTTGTACCATTGCAGGGTCATATGGTGGCTCTATTTTTAATTTTATAAGGAATCTCCACACTCTTTTCCAAAGCGGCTGCACCAACCTGCATTCCCACCAACGGTGTAAGAGGGTCCCCTTTTCTCCATAACCTCTCCAACACGTGTTATTTCCTATCCTGTTAATTTTGGCCATTCTGACAGGTATAAGGTGGTATCTCAATGTGGCTTTGATTTGAATTTCCCTCATAGCTACTGATGATGAGCATTTTTTCATGTGTCGGTTAGCTATTTGTATGTCTTCTATGGAGAAGCGTTCATGTCTTCTGCCCATTTTTTGGTGTGATCATCTTTTTTTTTTTTTTTTTTTTTTTTTTTTTTTTTTTTTTTTTTTTTTTTTTTTTTTTTTTTTTTTTTGGTTGTTGAGTTTGAAGAGTTCTTTATAGATCTTGGATATCAGCCCTTTGTCTATAGTGCCATTTGTGCCATTTGTGTATATCTTCTCCCATTCCACAGGATGCCTCTTTGTTTTGTGACTGTTTTCTTTGCTGTGAAGAAACATTTTATTTTGATGGAGTCCCAAAAGTTCATTTTTGCTTTTGTTTCCTTTGTCTTTGGAGATGTGTCTTAAAAGAAGCTGCAATTGTAAACTATATTAAGTGGATGATGTTAAGCGGATAAGTTTAATAATAGTACAGTTATTAATTTTTCTGAGTTTCTTCATAAAAATAGAACAAGTAGAAGGTGGAATAACTGATAAACTTACAGACAGGAGATCCCTAAGATAGGCATCCGGAATTCACTGGAAGTCTGAGGTTAAATTGAGAAATAACAATTGACACTAGAAGGGGTTTTATACCAGTTAAAGGAGTTTAATGGAAGAGGACAATAGTACATCTCAAGAGACTAGTAGGGATTAACACCTATGAACTCTTTCAGACTGTGAGCCTTCAGAGAGCCCTTCAAAACAGGACCTCAAGTTAGGAGAAATTTCTGGGAATGGAGTTAAAATACAAGGAATAATTGAGAAAAAAGAAAGAGAAGATCCATGTAAAAGTGATTGTAAGAAATATTACCAGGAAATCCTGTAAATTTAGCTTGCATATTTAAACACCAAATACACACACACATATACACACGCAATCATACATGAAAAAGAAATGGAAACTCCGAGAGCTTAGAGAATACTGTAAGTTACACATACTTCAAAAAGTTTAGATAAACTGATCTGATAAAATGATCAATACAAAGTACAAAAAAAGACAATAATATGCAGAATAACATACCTATACACAATGAAAACTTGTCATAGTTATGTCCACAGAACAAAGTGTGCATTTTATTACAATACAAGGGAAAACACTAATAAAATACTGTGAAACACAAAACAGCAACATAATTCAATTTTAAAAATGCGGAAATACATTGGTAAAATTCAGGAAATAATTTTAGAAATATAAGAAAAATAGTAATTTCCACAAAGAACACTATGAAGCAACACAAGAGTGAATAGGAGCAATAGTAGTGTATTACCCTGTTTATTTGAGTGAGTGAGAGAGAGAGCACACCCATTGGAGGAGAGGCCCAGGGAGAGCAAAAGGGAAAATTCTCAAGCAGATTCCCCACTAAGCTCAGTGACCTTTTCAGGTTTGATCCCAGGACCCTGCGATCATGACCTGAACCAAAGTCAAAAATCTGCCTCTTAACCAACGGAGGCATCCAGGTGTCCCATAAAACCACTATACTTTAAATTAAAACAAAAAACCTCTGAAAGTATAGGCAAAAGTATCAAAGGGGAAAAATATATTATCTTCAGATTTCTTTAAAGCAGCACTTTATTTTTTTAAAAGATTTTATTTATTTATTTGACAGAGAGAAACACAGCCAGAGAGGGAACACAAGCAGGGGGAGTGATAGAGGGAGAAACAGGCTTCCCTCAGAGCAGGGAGCCCGATGTGGGACTCGATCCCAGGACTCCGGGATCATGACCTGAGCCGAAGACAGTCACTTAACCAGCTGACCACCCAGATGCCCTAAAGCAGCACTTTAGAAATAATAACATGGAATACTGCAATTAGTATATCAAAAAAAGAAAATTTAAGCAAAGAAGTCCATATCCATCAAAAGAGGTATTGCATGGAACACTGGGTGTGGTGCATAAAAATGAATCTTGGAACACTGAAAAAATAAAATTAAATTAAAAAAAATTCAGATACTCAAGAAAAAATGTTGAGTCAAATTATTGACAGCAAACAATGATGATATATTTAAAACAAACTTTTCTTGAAGTATCTACTTAACAGTAGACTTCATATGTGAGCTGGTGGTTTTAAACATGTAATGACTTAAAGAACTAAGACTAAATGGAATTTAAAAGGAAAAATTTATGGAGCACAATAATACATACATAGCATAGATATAGCAACATTATGAAACATATAAGGAAAGAAGAGAATACACATCTTATTATTAATTAATTTATTTATTTAAAGATGTTTATTTATTAAACAGAGAGAAACACAGCCAGAGAGGGAACACAAGCAGGGGGAGTGAGAGAGGGAGAAACAGGCTTCCCACCAAGCAGGGAGTCCGATGTGGGACTCGATCCCGGGTCTCCGGGATCATGACCTGAGCCGACTGAACAACTGAGCTACTGAGGTGCCCTGAGAATAAGCATTTTAAAAATTATTTTCTCAGTGGTTATGCAGATAGTGGCATTGATTTTATTAATGTTAATCCTAAGTGATTATGTATGTAATATGGATAAAGAATTAATTATGATGCCTTCTATTTCTGTCATCTCCTGTGTCCTTGAAAACCAGTTATCTCAATGTGGAAGAAAATAAATACAGATGTAATCTAGATAATACTAACTAAAGTATGGTTGTACTGAATTTAAATTGGCAGTATCAATATGAAAGCATGAGAAATTTTATCCAAAAATTTTTTGAAAAGTTTATATATAGATTTGAAATACACAGAGACATATATTTTTTATAGTTCTGGCCACTACAGAAGTCTAAAACGTATGACCAACTCAGTAACAATGAGCATATCTGGTGATTAAATTATAGTTTTAAAATGACATGTCTTTATAAAAGAAAGAAGATCTTCTGGCAGGGGAAACAAACAGTTGTTGGAATGTGAAAGAAATGCAATATAAAACTAGAGTATCTTGATATCAAAATGATAGAGAAGACATTAAAAACATTGCTGAGGTCATGTCAAAAGTCCTTCTGAGCCAAATTGTTTGGCTCACTGGCCAAATTGAGACAATTATCATTGTAAATATAGTAATTACAATATAAAATGTAAATCTATAAGTTCATAATTAAATCATATAAAAGAAAATTAATGGTTGAAATTTGGAAAATTACAGAATGTCAATCCAGTATCTTGATAACTGGAAAAAAAGAATGAATAAAATAATCATTTATTCTGAATTTCCTGTATGAACTATATCACTGTATAAACAAATTATGGAAGTGTCTTTTCAGAAAAAAAATGCAAAGAATTTAAAAGAAGAGATATTTAAAGTATATTAGCTTGCAATTTTTAATCAATAAATGAATGTAGGCAATGATAATCATACCAAAAAAGGCAGAAAAGAAAGAACAGATATTATAGTCTTCCTAATGAAATGATAACACTATGTATAATGTTAGCAAAAAAAAAAAAGATGAATGTATGTCTGGTTAAGACTCTACTCTAGCTTCCACATCACAGGAAATATTGAGGACAGAGAAATATAATTGAATTTTACTCTTAATATGCAATCAACAAAGTCTAACCTAGAGAAAAATCTACAAGTTATATATCCTAAATTCTTCTGCAGGAAATACACACACACACACACACACACACACACACACACACACACAAAGATGGAGGGGGAATGTATAATTGAATTAGATTTTTAAAATTGACCATCCTCGGGCGCCTGGGTTGCTCAGTCATTAAACATCTGCCTTTGGCTCAGGTCATGATCCAGGTGTCCTGGGATGGGGTCACACATCGGGCTCCCTGCTCAGCAGGAAGCCTACTTCATCCTCTCCCACTCCCCCTGGTTGTGTTCCCTCTCTCTCTGTGTCTCTCTCTGTCAAAAAAATAAAGAAAATCTTTTAAAAAACCTTAAATTGACCATGATGACAAATTATTTTGTGGATTGTACTAACTGATTGAAAAGTTTATATGGAGGGCGCCTGGGTGGAATAGTCATTAACATGTCTGCCTCCAGCTCACGTCATGATCCCAGAGTTCTGGGATTAAGCCCGCACTGGGCTCCATGATTAAGCCCGCACTGGGCTCCATGCTCTGCAGAAGGCCTGCTTCCCCCTCACTCACTCCCTCTGCTTGTGTTCCCTCCCTAACTGTGTTTCTCTCTGTTAAATAAATAAAATCTTAAAAAAAAGTTTATACAGAGAGGCAATTGACCCAGAATAACCAATACGATATTGAAGGAGAACAAAGAGAATTCACACTACTTAAATCCTCAAAACTTACTTTAAACTACAGTAATCAAGACAGTGTAATATTGGTAAAAGAACAAACCTATAGATCAATGGAACAGAACAAATAACCCAGAAATACATGCACATCAATATAGTCAACTCATCTTTGACAAAGGAGCAAAGCAATACAGTAGAGCAAAGTTAGTATCTCCAACAAATGGTGCTGGAACATGCAAACAAATGAACCTAGCCACAGATCCTCCACAAAAATTATTTCAACATGCATTGTATACCTAAATGTAAAATGCAAAACCATAAAAGTCTTGGAAGGTAACTCTTGGAGAAAACTTAGATGACATTGGGTATGACAATGACTTTTTAGATACAACATCCGAGCATGATCCATGAGAGAAATAATTGGTAAGGAGGACTTCATTAAAATTAAAAGGAAAAATTGCTCTGGGAAAGAGAAGATAATGTCAAGAGTATAAGAAGACAAGCCTGGGAGAAGATTTTATTTATTTAAGTATTTTATTTATTTCTTTTTGAAAGAGAGAATGCAAGCATGAGTGGGGGAAGGGGCAGAGGAAAAGGGAAAGAAGCAGCCCCCACTGAGTGTGGAGCCTGATGCACGGCTCCATCTCATGACCCTGAAATCATGACCCTGAGATTATGACCTGAGCTGAAATCAAGAGTGAGATGCTTAACCAACTGAGCCACCCAGGTGCCCCTGGCAGAAAATATTTTCCAAAGAAATGTTAGGTACAATATTCACCCAAAATATATACCCAAAATATACTTAAAACTCAACAGTAATAAAGCAAACAACCCAATTAAAAAATTGGGCCAAATACTTTGACACCTCACCAAAGAAGATATAGAGATTATAAATAATCATCTGAAAAGATGCTCCATGTCATATGTCATCAGAGAAATACAGACTGAAGCAACAATGACATACTACTACACACTTATTAAAATGGCCAAAATCCAAAACACTGACAATAACAATTACTAAAAAGGATCCATATTCTTAGTATTATTCATTGCTGTTGGAAATGCTGATGATCTATTTTGGGCAAGTCTGTCAGTTTCTTACAAAGTAAACATACCTTTATTCTTTATTCTTACAAAGTAAACATAATCATTTGTATGCCCACAGTAAATCTACACATAGATGTCTACAGAAACTTTATTGATAATTACCAGAATGTGGAATAGGTTAATGGATAAATAAGTTGGGATCCATCCAAACAATGAAATATTTTTCATCACTGAAGAGAAATGAGTTATCAAACCATGAGAAGAATACACTATGGAAATATCAAAACTAAAGAGACAGTAAAAGATCAGTAGTTGCCCAGAAATTACAGAAGGGTTATGGATAGGTGAAGCACAGAGGATTTTTTTGGGCAATTAGAAAATGCTGTGTATGATACTATAATAATGGGTACTTATCATTCTGTGTTTTTCCAAAGCTATAGATTGTGCAACACAAAGAGTGGACCCTAATGTAAACTATGGACTTTGGGTGATTATGATATGCCAATGTAGATGCAGAAGTTAAAACAAATATATCAATAGAGGAGGGATTTGATAATGCTATGAACCTGAAACTACTCTAAAAATTTATTTAAAAATAAATTTAAATTAAAAAAAAGGACCGACTAAACATAAATGTGTGGGGTGATCATTTGGGAAATCAACTATAAAGAAATGCAAACAGGTTATTACTACAAAAGTTAAGCATGTTGATCACTTTGAAGGGGAAGAGAGAGCTGGTATGGGTTTGTGGTACTTAGATGGGCTTCTGGCATAGCTGGTAACAATCAATTTATTGGTATTGGTGGTGGTGTAGGACATTTTCCTTATAATAGCTCGCTAATGTATGTCTTGAAGTAGAATTGGGATGATTTTCCTTTTTTTTTTTTTTTGACTTTATTTATTTATTTTAGAGAAAGAGAAAGTGAGAATGGGGAGAGGGACAGAGGGAGAGAGAAAGAAACTCGAGCAAACTCTATGTTGAACATGGATTCTGATGCAGGACTTGAAATGACAACCCTGAGATCTTGACCTGAGCCAAAACCAAGAGTTGGAGGCTTAACCAGATGAGCCATCCAGGTGTTCCAGAATGATTTTATTTCTTTTCTTTTCTTTCTTTTTTTTTTTCAGAATGATTTTCTTAAAGTGGACAGATGGTCAAATTATAGGAACTAAGCCAAGCAAAAGGAAATTTAAAAGTGACAAGGAACCCAAGAAACTTGGTGATGTTAAAAATATAGTTGCAAATTAACTGCACATTTTAAATAATTAAAGCTCACAAAAATCATGACTAGCTTCAGTTTTTTGAATAAAAATTCTAGATGAAAGGTGCATGTACAGTCAGTTCTATTTTATAGTGCATTTTATGGTAAGATATATTTTCCTTAACAACTATGGTAGAATTTTTTTTTTAATTTTAATGGTTAATAGTTACATCAAAATGAAATTAGTCACAAATGAGTGGTGTATTTAATAACAGAATTCTTGGTTTCTGAGGTTAACTAAATTCCTGATTTCTGAGATTAACCGTATTAAGAATGTACATTTCAAACATGTTTTAAGTTAAATTATATGATGTAAATTTACCTCCTTCAATGAATATCTTAGGAAAGATTTTATTTCTATTTTTAATATTAATGGAAAAAATTAAGAATAGATAGTTCAATATGATCTCAGATAGGGGCGCCTGGGTGGCTCAGTTGGTTAAGCGACTGCCTTCGGCTCAGGTCATGATCCCGGAGACCCGGCATTGAGTCCCATGTCAGGCTCCCTGCTCGGCAGGAAGCCTGCTTCTCCCTCTTTCACTCCCCTTGCTTGTGTTCCCTCTCTGGCTGTGTTTCTCTCTGTCAAATAAATAAAATCTTTAAAAAAAAATATGATCTCAGATAAAAATGATTTTAAATAAGTAAATAGGTTTTATGAAATATTTTTGTATAAGAAATGTTAATGTTAGCCTAGCAAAGGAGCATTTATGCTCTGTAGAGAGCTAATCAATTTATAGTAATCACTTTTATCCTTATTATTTAATTTACATGCTAAACAGATGAAATGAATTAATTATTATTACTTATTAAATAATAATAAATAAATAAACTTATTAAAGTTTTCCTGGCTTCTTATTATTAAAGTTTTCCTGGCTTCTAGATAGTCATAGGTGACATCCAATCCATTGTTCTTTTTATTTATTTATTTACTTTTCTATTGTTCTTAAATAAGCAAATGTAAAGCTTTAAATATGCACTATAAAAATCTAACATAACACATACCTATATGTCTAACATTTTATGAAATGATCACATCAAAATAGTATTATATTAATTCAAGTCCTTTATAATACTTGCTGTGGAACATTTCTATGAACTACAAAATAAATAATTCTTACTATAAGAAAAATTAGGGGCATGTGGGTGGCTCAGTTGGTTAAGCGACTGCCTTCGGCTCAGGTTATGATCCCGGAGACCAGGGATCAAGTCCCACATCGTACTCCCTGCTCAGCAGGAAGCCTGCTTCTCCCTCTCTCACTCTCCTTGCTTGTGTTCCATTTCTGGCTGTGTTTCTCTCTGTCAAATAAATAAAATCTTAAAAAACAACAACACCAAAAAAAAACTAGAAGGATAATTTTTAATGTTAATTTCATTAACTAAATTATTTGTTCTTTAATAACATGTGATTTTAGGCAGAATTTTTTTTTAAAGATTTTATTTATTTATTTGACAGAGAGAAACACAGCTAGAGAGGGAACACAAGCAGAGGGACTGAGAGGGAGAGAAGCAGGCTTCCCTTCGAGCAGGGAGCCCAATGTGGGGCTCGATCCCGGGTCTCCAGGATCATGACCTGAGCCGAAGGCAGTCGCTTAACCAACTGAGCCACCCAGGTGCCCCTAGGCAGAATGTTTAAGGTAATTTTAGTTCAATTTTATAGTAATCTATGCAAATAAAGAGCCATTAGTTACAAATATCTGTGTTGATGAAGAAGGGAGCAGGGAACAAACATTTATGGAGTAGCTTTTTATGTGTCTGACTTTCAAAGCAACTTGAAATGTCACGTGTGTTATGAGTAGTGCCAGTTACAATTATCTCATTATATTAAGTGTCCTGACCCGTGGGTAGTCAATGGAGACCCTGGAGGGGGAGTGGGAATGATAGGACAAGAGACACGAGAGATGGAGACAAGACAGGCTTCTGATCAAGTCTCGTTTATTGGCAAGTTCAAGGGGGTAATTATAGGGCAAGCAGCGAGGGGAGTTTCTCGAGCAGGTAGCTTTAAGTAACTAAAACACAAAAATTAGAGATAGCATAGTGAAACATACTGCTAGCCATCAGTGGCATTCCAGTACGAGCTGTTTCAGGGAGTAGAGCTTGCACAAAAACAGCTTATCAGAAGTTGGGCGTAAATGGCCTTGCCAGTCAGCAGCCGGGTGCAGGTAGCCTCGCCAAGGTCCGGCTTCCCACAATTAAGCATAGTTTTTAACATAGTAGTAGTTAAACAAGAATTAATATACCAAATTATTATTGGGGTTATGATTGGGCCAATCAGGGGGACTTTCCCATTATTCATCATTACTTTATCAGTTTACATTTGCTTTGAAACCAAGGATGTAAGTGAACAACAACAACATAATGAAAGAACCCTAAGTCAGGGTCTTCACCAGCATATTTTGCTAGATAGGGAATTTGGGCATAATCTAGACTATTTAGCAATAAACATGCATTGGAAGCTGATGAGCTCACCTTGATATGGGAAGGTAACTTTTTTTTTCCTCTGCAGCCACTATTACTGGGTCCCTCTGGGAACTTAAGATTTACCAAACAGAGGTTTACTTATAACTACTAACTGAGATAGCTTTAGATTTTAAAGTCTTCCAGATAACATGTTTCCATTAAGATCTAGCCCAAGGGTGCCTGGGGGGCTCAGAGGGTTAAGCCTCTGCCTTCGGCTCGGGTCATGATCTTGGGGTCCTGGGATCAAGCCCCATATCGGGCTGTCTGCTCAGCAGGGAGCCTGCTTCCTCCTCTCTCTCTGTCTGCCTCTCTGCCTACTTGTGATCTCTCTCTGTCAAATAAATAAATAAAATAAAATAAATATTTAGCCTGACACAGTGTTTTTTTTTGTTTTTTGTTTTAGTGTGTTGGGGTGGGGTAATGATACACCTTGCTTCCTCTCACCAGAATTTCTTTAGACCCTGTATAAAGGAGATCTTTATGGATACATATAATAATTAAAGGGCTCAGTAAACAAAGCTAATATAATTTGTGTAGAATAATTTTAATATATTGGATGATTTATGCAAGTTTAATTAAATTCTTATTGCTTTAGTTTTGTGTCATGTAATTAAAAAAAATCACCAAAATACATCATTTAGTCTTAAGTATACATTTCTTCCTTCACTTTGTTACTTATTCTTAATTCTTGAAAATAAATTAGAATAGCGATTTGACTAAATTCATCATCATTCAATTACCTGCTTGCCCTATAATGCTAAAAGTTTGAGAAGTTTTGATCACCCCTAAAACATGGCAAAATCACATGAACTTTCCCTGAACATAGGCTTTCTTGATCATACACTCACCATGCTTAGTTTGTCTGTGTACCTTCTAGGCTTCTTTTCCCCAGAGAAAATGTACAATTTTCTGGGGCACCTGGGTGGCTCAGTTGGTTGGGCAACTGCCTTCAGGTCAGGTCACGGTCTGGAGTCCCAGGATCGAGCCCCGCATTGTACTCCCTGCTTGGCCAGAAGCCTGTTTCTCCCTCTCTCAGTCCCCTGCTTGTGTTCCCTCTCTGGCTGTGTTTCTCTCTGTCAAATAAGTAAATAAAATCTTTAAAAAAAAAAAGATTTTATTTACTTATTTGACAGACAGAAACACAACTAGAGAGGGAACACAAACAGGAGGAGTGAGAGAGGGTGAAGCAGGGGGAGTGAGAGAGGGAGAAGCAGGCTTCCTGCCAAGCAGGGAGCCTGATGTAGGGCCCGGATCATGACCTGAGCCGAAGGCAGTTGCTTAACCAACTGAGCCACCCAGGTGCTCCAATAAAATCTTAAAAAAAAAAAAAAAAAAAAAAGGTACTATCTTTCCCATAACTGTTTAAAGCTTGCAATAAGTAAAGATTATAAAACATTATACTGAGACCTTACCTGACATTGAAACATGTATTACTTTTCTCTTTTTACTAGATTTATCATGGAAACTAAAACCATAACAGTAAGCCATAGTAAAAACAGATACCCAGGTAAAATTGTATTGTGGACAATGTAAAAATAAACAGAATCCTTGCATATAAGTAGTTTAACATACCTGGCTGCTTAGTTTCCATCTGGAAATTAAACATGTCAAATTAATTAGTTCTAAAGCCATTGGTTCCACTTTGCTCCTAAACTCAATTCCTAAATGTTTGTCCTATATCAGTAAATGGAAACTGTATTCTTTCAAAAGACTCATCTTCAATTTATTTTCCTTCAAGCTTTAGGCCCAATCCACCAACAAATCTATTAGCTCTATGTTTAAACCTATATTCAGAACTCCACCATTTTATGGCAGTATGTCCATTTTAACCCTTAATCAACCAACTATTCATTCATTAGGCAATATTTACTGAGTGACTAAAATATCTCTAATTCTGTTCTGTTGTGGATTTACACCAGTTGAAAACCAACAACAAAATCCCTGCCCCCTTGGATTTTACAGACATGAAATTTTAATCTTGGCCATAATTCCTGAAGTAGCCACCAAATAGAGCACATGGGATCCCTTCTCCAATTTGCACATTTTCTATACTTTAGCCTTCAAAAAACTAGAACTAGGCACATTTTAAAAGAAGATTTTATTTATTTATTAGAAAGCGATTGAGAGAGCAGGAGAAAGAGAGAGAGTACGAGTGGTGGGGAGGGGCAGATGGAGAGGGAGAAGCAGACTCCCCACTAGCAGGGAGCCTGAGTCTGGACTAGATCCCAGGACCTTGGGATCATGATCTGAGTGAAAGACAGAGGCTTAACTGACAGAGCCACCCAGGTACCCCAGAGCAGGTAGGCACTTATTTAAAAACCTTTGATGGCTTCACATTTAAGTAAGAATAAAAAGCCAAGCCCCCGAGTCCTTAAGCATCTGCTTTAAGCTCAGGTCATGATCCAGGGCCCTGGGATCCAGCCCTGCATCTAGTTGCCTGCCCCATGGGGAAGCCTGCTTCTCCCTCTCCCGTTCACCCAGCTTGTGTTCCTGCTCTCATTATCTCTTTTTGTCAAATAAACAAATAAAATATTAAAAAAAAGAAGAAGAAGCCCCATAAAATACCCAATGACTCCTGACTCCCAGCCACATCTCACTTGGATCATATCTTCTTGGAGTGTTCATTCACTCTGCTTCTAAATACTGTTTTTTCTGTTGTTCTTGAGTATGACAAGGACATTCCCACCTCTTGGCCTTAGCACATGCTCTTTGTCCTGTTTAAAAATCTCTCTTTCCTGCGCCTGGGTGGCTCAGTGGGTTAAAGCCTCTGCCTTCGGCTCAGGTCATGATCTCAGGGTCCTGGGATCGAGGCCCACATTGGGCTCTCTGCTCAGCGGGGAGCCTGCTTCCTCTCTCTCTCTGCCTGCCTCTCTGCCTGCTTGTGATCTTTCTCTCAGTCAAATAAATAAAATATTTTAAAAATCTCTCTTTCCACATATTTTCACAGTTCCTAATCCATAATCATGCTTCTTATGTCATGAAAATAGCACCTTGGATGTACATGTTTACCTCTTTTCTCTATAGTCCTCCAACTAGATTGTAAGGATTCTAAGGGAAAAGACTGTTTTTTCACTGCTATATACGAAGCACAAAAAATAGAAGCTTAAATTATATATTGAATGTGCATATAAATGGATGAATATGTGTAATATTAATTTAGGATTTGAATAAAATATACAACCAAAAAAACTCCGTAGGTAGATATTATGTGTGTATTTTCTCAAGTATATAATTATTTACATATTTGTATAGGTAGTATATATTAATGTATGATTTACAATGTAAAGGATTTTCATATTTTCCCCAAATAACAGCATGGTATTTCCTTACGTTCAATCTTACAAATAGGTTTAATCATGTAAAAAAAAATATGTTTGAGCCATTTATACAGCTTTAAACAATTATATGAAGATTGTTAGAAATTACAATTTGGACAGATACAAAGTTTTCTGAAATTTTAATTTCCTCGTGTTTGAGATTTAGATACGGATCCTTGCTGTCTGATTTGCTATAGTCAAGAAATGAATTATATTTACTATAGCCTTCTAGAAATACTGCAGGATAAGTACTTATCTACTTTTGTGTCAATCAAATACAAATTTTAATAGAAAAAAATCATCAATGAACTCCATCAGGCCATTCAGTTGATGATAAAGTCAAGAAATTTGGTTTTTGTATTTGCAAATTTTGACATCTTTGCCATACATAAAAATAAATGAAGATATGGGAATGTCTGCTTTCATACATGAGGACAACACAACTTGGTCAAGACAGAAATCAAAAACATACATGTTTCATGAAATTCTACTGCGACAATGAATGGCAGCCATAAACCACACAGCTGATTTTAGAGAGTTCAGGGTGCTTTTTGCAGCCACAAACCATTCCTGAACAATCTAAGTTGTTTATCATCACCTCTAAAATGGCACTGAGGGCCTCAGACCAAGCACTGGACCTAAATGGGCATTCAGAAAGAGATGAATGAATGGACTTAGAAGTCAAAGCACAAGGATATGTGTGACATGATTCCAGATGATTTCAGTACTCTGACAAGAAAAAGATGAGCTCTCAAAGACTGAGATGATGTTCATTAGGAACATAAAATCTGCCGTGACCAGCTCTATGTCAAACTGTATTAAAGACTCCTTACAATCTAGAGTATTTATCCAACTAGGAGTATAACATTTGCTTAGATTTTAAACCTTATGTTTAATACATGATAATCATGGGTAATAAATTTTTCACAAATTATCTTTCATTTGACAGCCAGGATGATTTATTAGGTTCGTGAATTCATTTAAAATTCAATACCTTTGGGTGCTGCATCACTGAACTTAATGAGCCAGATTCTCCCACTGAGGAAGTTGCTTTCAGGCTCCTAGGGTTCTATTAAATTAAGTTCTTCAGTACATTAAATGTTTCCCTAGTGTTTTAAAGAGTTAATACATCCTGCAATAGGGAAGTACCATAGGAATTAAAAACAAAATTAACAACATACCTTTCCCCTCCCATTCAAATGGTAATCTCTTTATTTATATATAATCTCATTTCTTTAGATTTATAGGGTTCTTTAATAAATAGAGGTGTTTCCAGGCAAGTGAAATAGATGACTTGTTTTTGTTTCTGTCATTCACAGAGAAATTGCTTTACAACACCATTCCCCTCTTTCTTTCCATCTTTGCTGTTATTGGGATAACATTGCCTCCTGCAGTTGTAGAATAAGGTGAATGCAAAACTAAGACTAAATTTCATTTGTTTCCTGGGAACACAGGGCCTCTAGTGAGTGGTTAGTCTCCCCTAGTCACTACCTTCAACAATTTCTATTTATAAATACTTTTTCCATTAGTGGGAGCAGATGGATAGTAATAAATAATCTTTTTTTGCTTGTACTTATGTAATTTTACTCTATTAGAAAACAGAAACATAGAAATTAGCATCAATATGCCATAAATATTATACTGTTTACACTGTTACACATATGAAGAAATACAACATTAGTTACAGTTAATGTACTTCATCTGGTAAGAAATATTTATTCACACAATATAGAACCTTAAGAAATAAGGAGTGAAGAAATAAGCAAAAAAGTTATCTTAATCACAACATATTCAAAAAACACAAGCACACGTATGAGTACTTCTTTAAATAGAGCTAAAACATATGGTGTAGATTTTATGGCCATTAGGGAAGAAGCAGAAATATAATATGAAATCACTTATGATAAATAGTAGGGCTATCATACTATCCTACAAAGGCATATGGTATATATAAATTCTTGAATGTTGGTTGAATAAAATTAGTGAGTTGTCCTGACTTATAATAATATATTCTCTTCATGAAATTCTTCCAACCCTGTTTCAGCTGTGCATGTTTCTTATATTCATTTATTGATAGAATGAATAGTCTCCACTGGTAGTATTTTTTCTTGAAAGTTAATGTGATCATATGATTTTCCTTTCTAATTTCACCATTTCTCTTTAATCCACATTAACTACTTTGATATTTTATGTCCCGGATTAAAGTTTATTTTCTTAGAGGCCTTTCTTGTCCCCTAAACTGAGAAGACCATGCTTCTGTGTTCCCCAAATGTCAGTGGATGATAATATTCATCATACTTTATGGCAGCTACCTGTTTAAAAAGATGTTTCCTCTCTATAATTTACATAAAAGCATGGATATTACGAAATAGTGACTTTTTTTTTCTTTTTTTTATTAATACTGTAGAACTGAGGGGCATCTGAGTGGTTCAGTTGACTCAGCATCTGCCTTCACCTCAGGCCATAAACCTGGTCCTGGTGCTCAGGACATAATCCTAGTCCTTCAGTAGGGAGCCGCTTCTCCTTGTCTCCTTGCTCCTAACCCCTGGTCAGGCTCTCTCTCTCTCTGTCAAATAAATAAATAAAATCTTTAAAAAAAAACCCACAGAGCTGAATAATTAAAGTTTTCATAGTAGACCATGCTTTAAAATGTAGACTTTTATAATATCAAACAGCAGAATTAGCATTATTCAGTATTTAATTGTTTAGCTTAAAAAATAACAGATTGCTTTTCCTTAGATTCCTTTTTTCTCTCAATCAATATTAAAATGTGGGCAAGTGCAGTAGTCTTTTGGCTAATGTTCAGTAAGCTAAGAAATATCATTTTATTAATAGACACTGTTGATTTTTATGTATTTTAAATTCTAAAATTGATTTTATTGTTATACTTTTCTTTAAAAAAGAATGTATGTTCAAATGTAGTGATCCAAAGCGGTACATTCACCTGAATATTTATAGCAGCAATCTCTACAATAGCTAAACTATGGAAAGAATCGAAATGGCCATCAACACATGAATAAAGATGATGTGGCATATATATATCACAGAATACTATGTAGCCATCAAAAAACGAAATCCTGCCATTTGCAACCCCATGGGTGGAACTGGAAGGTATTATGTTAAGTGAAATGAGTCAGAGAAAGAATATTATCATATGATCTCTCTGATATGAGGAATTTGAGAGGCAAGATGGGGGGTCTTGGGGGGTAGGGAGAAAAAATGAAACAAGATGGGACAGGGAGGGAGACAAACCATAAGACTCTTAATCTCAGGAAACAAACTGAGGGTTTCTGGGGGTTTGGTTGGAGGGATAGAGTGGCCGGGATATGGACATTGGGAAGGGAATGTGCTATGGTGAGTGCTGTGAATTATGTAAGATTGATTATTCACAGACCTATACCCTTGAAGCAAATAATACATTATATGTTTTAAAAAAATGTATGTTCACTGCAGGGAAATATAGAAAAACAAACAGGGGCACCTGGGTGGCTCAGTTGGTTAAACAACTGCCTTTGGCTCAGGTCATGATCCTGCCCCACCTCAAGTTCCCTGCTCAGCAGAAAGCCTGCTTCTCCCTCTCTCACTCCCGCTGCTTGTGTTCCCTCTCTAACTATGTTTCTTTTTGTCAAATAAATAAATAAAATCTTGAGAAAAAAAAAAAAAAGAAGAACAAATAAAACAGATGGTCAAGGCCTTCCAGTGCATTGTTTCCTTGACTGTGTAGGATTCAGACTTTGGGCAGCCCTGGTTGATCCAGGCATCCAATGGCTGTGACAATGGAGAGACACTCTTCTCAGAAGGAGATTGTACTGTAAGGACCTATTTAAAAGTCCAAGGCACATTGCTGTTTACTCAGAAAACAACTCCAGGGCGCCTGGGTGGCTCAGTCGTTTAAGCGACTGCCTTCGGCTCAGGTCATGATCCCGGAGACCCGGGATTGAGTCCCACATCGGGCTTCCTGCTCGGCAGGAAGCCTGCTTCTCCCTCTCTCACTCTCCCTGCTTGTGTTCCCTCTCTGGTTGTGTTTCTCTGTCAAATAAATAAAATCTTAAAAAAAAAAAAAAAAAGAAAAAAGAAAAGAAAAACAACTCCAGGAAATAAGGGCAAACAGCCCCTGGAAAACAAAGGTGAGCCAGGTTGGGGAAGAGGCCCAATTCAGTTAACCCCCAACCTCCAGACCCTGAGCAATGGAGATGCAAACTAAGAATGGGTGACCAGTTACCGGTACTTGGGACCAGATGGGAATACCCAAATGCCCTCAACTTCCCGGTTCCTGGAGCAATAGAAATGGAAATTAACTCTGGTAAGCTTGTGATTTGGGGAGTTGCTCTATAAAAGCTAGCCTGAGAAATTAGGCGTTGCCGTTTTCTCTCTCCTGAGAAGCGACCCTGGCTGGCCAGTATAATTCTCAATGCTTGGCCCGAAATAAAGCTTTGCTTGACCTTTGCTTTTGTATTAGCCTCACTCCTTTGAACACGGACCCTATTAGATACAGTGTCCCAGTCTATCATCAAGGAAAGTTGGGAGGCAGCAGGCTCTTCAGAAGACAATTAAACTACCCAGTTATTTATATATAATAAAGTTCTCCAGTTCTCAAAAAAAAAAAAAGAAAGAAAGAAAGAAAGAAGGAAAGAAAGAAAAGAAAGAAGAGGAAAGAAAAGAAAAAGGAAAGAAAAGCAAATGATGAAATGAAATAAAAAGTGGTATCTTATAATAATAATGGTCAGAAATAATTGCTGTTAATATCCTGGTTTATTTTCTTTCAAATGTTTTCCTATTCATAATCTTACATGTAGATAGCAAAAATCCTTTTGAGCTTAAAATTTTAGACATTTATTAACATGGAAGATGAGTTGGTGTATCAGGAATATAAGTATTTATTTCCATGGCATGTTTATAACACATTATGAGAGAGAGAGAATGCTGAGAACAATGCAATACAAGTTATATGTTGTCATTTTTCTACTTGGACTAATGAACTTGAGTGTAAAGTTTATGTGGACAATGGCAGTAAGAAGCAGGCATCAACATGTATGCAAACAACAGAAGACACTAGAAAACAGTCTCCTGAGTCACTTTCAAAGCGATAGAAAATGAGTTTACACATTATACAGGTGGCAGAGCAAGCCAATAAAATTTAAAGATTTCTTTTAATGTAATTTTTTTAAAGGTTTTATTTATTTGATAGAGAGAAACACAGCCACAGAGACAACACAAACAGGGAGAGTGAGAGAGGGAGAAGCAGGCTCCCCGCCAAGCACGGAGCCCGATGTGGGACTAGATCCCGGGTCTCCGGGATCATGACCTGAGCCGAAGTCCCTCAACAAACTGAGCCACCCAGGCGTCCCTTTTAATGTAATTTTATTTTCACCTGCAAACTGGGGACTATTCATTCATGTATTACTGTCTGCATTGATGCTTATATTTGCTATTTTAAAACATACTTTTTAAATTATAATTTTTCATCTTAATATATTCTACCACATTATTTCATATTTAATGCCTACATAGAATTTCATTATCACTATGTCTCTGTAAAAACAAATTTTTATGAAATAGTTTTGTACAAAATCACAAATTGCAATGGTATAGCAATTTAGAAAGTTAAAGTGACTCAAAATGTGTCCAATTTCTTTTTAAGTACAATTGAATAGGGCCAGAGATTGGCCTTCTATTGAACATATTCTTCATTCTAAATTTAACCTGCTAGAATTCTATTTAAATATCATCCTATTTAACCTTTGAAATACAGGATTTGCCTTTCAATAGGAAGTTGGCGTCCCATCATAAAATGAAACCAAATGTACTTTGACATAATTATTGCCTACAGTAGCAAGCTTTTATTTGTGCATTATGGGTTGTATATAATAAAAATATAGATTCAGCCTAATTTATTTTGTCTGTCTAAGATGGAAGAAATTCAAGTAGGGAAAAAAACAACAGGCGTTAATTCAGGTTAAATAATAAGGCAATCTACATAATTTATGACAAATATTTCATTCATTTCAGTGAATGAATGTTTATTTAGCATTAAAATGAACAAAGATGACATCACAAACCTTTCTTGTCAAAGCAGCTAATGGATGAAAAAATAAAGTATGAAAAAGTAAAGGGAATGATATTCACATTATGCTTCAATTAGTTATCTGAAGGTCAGTGTTCTGATAGACTGAAGGTAGGTGCCTATGTTTTGTGTGTGTGTGATGAATAGGAACAATGCCTCACAGTCAGGAGTGTTCAATTCTTATATATGGAAAGAAGGAGAGAAGGAAAGACAAAGAGAAATAGGATGGGAACGGGGAAGGAAGACACAGGCAAATCTGGGAGAAGTAAGTGAAAAAACAAAGAGGAAAAACTGTCTATGGTGATGTAAATTGAGAGTAATCTCTAGTTTTAAGACAATTCTGATTCAAATTATAACGTTTGCTGGGATGCTTGAGTGGCTCAGTCATTCAAGGTTAATCATCTGCCTTTGGCTCAGGTCACACCCCCATTCAGCTCTGAGATCACGCCCCCATTCAGCTCTCTGCTCAGCAGGGAGTTTGCTTTACCCTCTCCCCCCACCCCAATTCATGCTTGCTCTCTCTCTCTCCCCCTCTCTGATATATATAAATAAAATATTTTAAAAACCCAGGAACGAACAAAAAAGAAAACAAATTATAAAGTTTGCCAGGTGACTATAGCAGTTCATAATCTACACTTTTGAATTGGAAGACTAAAGTTAGTCGCTTGTTTATTTTAGTAATGCTACAGTTGAGGAGAGGCCTGTTTTTTCCTCTGATAACGGAAGATTCCTAAAATCATGTCATTTATCAATCACTGAAAGGTTAGTTAAGGTAAGATAATTATTCCTTTACATAAGTCTTTATGATATTGGAATAGTTAAGGAAGATTCTGTTACTAACTTAGATTTACTTTAAGGTCATTTAAGTTGTTAAGTGACATAATGGAAAAGGAAAAAATAGTTCCAATGTATGATTCATGCTATTGTAAAACTTTCAAGGATTTCTTTCCTGATTGAAGCTCATCCTGTGGATTCTTTGAACTAATAACATTTTCTGGAAAATACCACTTAGTACTTAGTAAAAACAACTGAACTGGACACTTTTACCCCATGTTTCTCTTTATTCCACCTTTGAAATAGAAATACTAAATTATAGCATAAATTATTCTGAAAATGTTTTTTAGAAATGCCATAAAAATCTTTAGAAAAGACACATCTTTTGTCTGAATGTCTCTATAACCAAACATTTTTCTTTCTTTTCTACACCATCCTTTTCTTCCTTAGCAGCAGGAAACTCACTATGTCTAAAATTAGTCTCTGTAATCTTTAGATATACATCACAGTTTTAGATACCTCTTCTTCAGTATAACCCAAATTTCTCTTTCTATCTCCCTAACTTAAAAGTTGTTCCTAGGGCACCTATTGCATAGATCACTGGGTGTGGGGCATGGCCAATGAATCCTGGAACAATGAAAAAATAAAATAAATTTAAAGTTTAAAAAAAAAAAAAAAGTTGTTCTTTCTGGTAACCAGGTTTCCTCCTGAAATATGGGAGAGCCAAGAACACAAGGAAACTTGTTGCAAAACTGTCCATCTGAGGAAGAGAACTTTTTTTGTTTGTTTGTTTGTTTGTTTGTTTTAAGATTTTATTTTCTTTATTTGACAGAGAGAAACACAGCCAGAGAGGGAACACAAGCAAGGGGAATGAGAGAGGGAGAAGCAGGCTTCCTGCTGAGCAGGCAGCCGGATGTGGGGCTCGATCCCGCGTCTCCAGGATCATGACCTGAGCCAAAGGCAGTCGCTTAACCAACTGTGCCACCCAGGTGCCCTGAGAATGTTTTTTTCTAATGCAAGTTCCAAAGCACAGACACCTGACGGTGTATAGTACAGACACTGTATGGACAATAAATATATATTATCCATTGTTTTTAAGCTAACATGACTGATTGGAAGAAATATCAGACTTAGATTCTTGAAAGAAACTGTAAAAGATAAAAGAAATGCAGATGGATTGGCTCAAAAATAAAATTGTTTTATAGGGCCCACTACCCATCAAATTTATCTTATGATACCATATTTTTTTCATGTTCTTTCTATGCCTGGGATCTTTTGTTAAGTAGTCAAAACTCTATTGGCACACTTTTGACACTTCTGAGCAATCTCAGCCTTTTATAAACAATGTTTTATGTATTTTAAACTTTGACTCTTATTTACCAATAATCATTATTTTGCTTTTTATTTGAAGAGTATCACTATTTTTAGGAAAAAGATGACATTCTTGACAATGATTTTTGTAGATCAGCTGTGTGATCTATGAAATCCTCTTTGCTTAAAACTGTTTGTGATCAGGGCTCCTGGGTGTTTCAGTTGGTTAAGCAACTGCCTTTGGCTCAGGTCATGATACTACTGTGTTGGGACTGAATCCCATATCAGGCTCCTTGTTCAGTGGGGAGCCTGCTTCTACCCCTGCTTGTGCTCTCTCTCACTCTCTGTGTCTCTCTCTCTGACAAATAAATAAATAAAATCTTAAAAAAAAAACCAAAAAACAAAAAAAACAAAAGCACAAACCTCTCTGTGATCTGAGAAATTCCCTAGATTTTCTTTATTCTTGGCACAGCTTGTCTCCACTAAAATGGAAAGCAACTTGAGTATAACTGTGCACAATTATGTATAAGTTCAAAGAATCCTGCCTCTGGCAACTCTTGATGGTACTGTGGGTAGTGACCAACTCTACTTGGCACTGAAATTAATAGGGAACCAGAAAATAATAGAAAACTAAGAGAAAACGAGTAAGTCTCTGACACTTAGTCTTCTGCTACTTTTGTTTAATTATGATTAAATAATTGATGTTTGGTCTAGCCCTTCTCATTGGGGCATCTGCTTCCCACCTCCCTCTGCCCCTTGCATGCTCTTGCTCCCTCTTTCTCTCCCAAATAAATAAATAAATAAATAATGTTATAATAAATAATAAAATCTTTAAAAATTCACACAAAATGGATCACAGACTTAAACATAAGACTGCATATTGTAGAACTTCTAGAAAAAAACAGGGAAGAAATTCCTCAACACTGGTCTTAACAATGATTATTTGGATATGACACCAAAACCATAAGCTAAAAAAAAAAAAAAAAATCAGTAAGACTACATCAAACTTAAAAGCTTTGTAGAGCAAACAAAACAGTCAACAAAATGAAAAGGGAACCTACAGAATAAGAGAAAATATTTGCAAACCATTTATCAGATAATTAGTTAACATCAAAAATGTATGAAGAGTTCATATAAATCAATAGCAAAATCCCCAAATGGCCCAATTAAAAAATGGGCAAAGGAACTAAATATAAAATTTTCCAAAGAAGTTATATAAATGTCCAATAGGAAGATGAAAGATGCTCAACATTACTAATCATCAGGAGAATGCAAATTAAAACAATGAGATATCACCTAAAATTTGTTAGAATGGTTATCATCAAGAAGACAAGACTTATGCATTGGTGAGGGTAAAAGAAACAACCCTTACACATTGCTGGTGGGAAGCAAATTGGTTCAGTCAATTATGGAGAACAATATAAAAAATTCTCAAAAAAAAAGTTTTTCATTTAATTATATAGTTGCAATGGAATTTTATTCAACTATGAGAATGTAGAAAATCCTACCATGACATTGACAAAACTTGAGGACATTATGTTAAGTGAAATAAGTCAAACAGTGATATACAAATGCCATATGACATCACTTATATGTGAAATCTACAAAAAGCTGAACTCATAAAAATAGGTTAAAATTGTGGTACAGGTAGTAGGGGTAATAGGAAAGGGGAAATGTTTAAGCGTACAAACTTGCAATTAGTAGATAAAAAAATCTTGGAAATCAAATGCACAGTATAGTCATTATATACAAAAATTGTGTATTATAACGATCAAATTTGCTAAGAAACTAGATCTTAGTTATTCTCACCACAAAAAGAAATAATGCTGGGCCATAATAGAGGTGCTGAATATTGTTATAGTTGCGACCATAGGACAATATATAAATGCATCGAATCAACATGTTATACACCTTAAATTTACACAATATTATATGTAAAATATATATTTTTTAAAATATACAGATACAAACAGTTATAATTTAGTGATTTTATGATTGGTAAAAAATAATTCCTGGTAAGTTAAAAATGTAAATATGAAAAGTCAAACTGTATAAATATTTTAAATATATAATAGAATGATTATAGGAACATGTGAAAGAAAACATTTTTTTTTAATAAATCAGTCAATAGAGAACACACAAGAAAGTATAATAACTTTGATAAGTTTATCATTAACACCTTTGGTCCAGAAGTCATCTGACCAATAAAGCGATAAAAGCAGCAGGGGAAAATATTTGCCAAGTAATTATGATTATATTTGTATCACTCTTTTTGGCAAGCATTTCATTTTTCCTGCCAGATATTCTAGAAGAACGACTTTGCTTGTCTATTGCTTATATAAATGTTGTGTGGTCATTGATTTGCTTTGATCAATGAAATTTGAATCAAACTGACATGAGCCTGAGTATCTTTCCTGGGTCAGAGCTTTAAAAGCCTATTCTCTATTTGTATGCTTTCTCTTCTCCTTACCTTTGGGGACCCAGACCCGAGAATGGTTGCTCAGCAATGGATCCCAGAGTGAGAATGGTTGAAAACAAAGACCCAGTTGACTCACTGGAAATTTGTATGGTGAGTGAGACATAAACCTGTTTATTTCTCAACTTACACTTTTTACCATAATGTAATTTAATCATATGCTAAACCATCATTTAACATGATTTAATTAATTATAATTATAATAAAACCATACAAATAACACATTAAAAAAAACTCAACAAATTAAAAGACAAATTGAAAGTTGTATGAACCAGTTATTTACAGAAAAGAATTCTCTTATGGTCTATAACTATGTGAAACTGTAAGCAAATGCTAATGCTTTCCTGGTAGGTATCACTTAGTTTTAATTCCCAATGTTCTAGTCATCTGACATTAACTCCCAAGGATCCCATCTATAAGAATCATCATACTGTAGGGTGGGGCTTTAATACACAAGTTCTGGAGGAACATAATTCAGACTACAGCAGTCAATAAGCCTCATGCACCTTCGGGTGCTTACCTTTCAGGTTATGATTGGACACTGAAGCTCAGCTAGGGCAGTTTGCTCACCTTTGTCAGTTTTTTAACCAGGATGTTCTGCTCATTGTCCTTCAGTTGCTCGCACAGGGCTTGCAAAAGTCATTTCTCAGGGACTGCAGCCTCAGATCCAAGGTGATAATGTAGGTCAGTTCCTAACACAGTAGAAGACACATACTGTGCTTTAAAGTAATCATCAGACTTCATTCTTCTAGTCCATACTTAGAAGTTATTTTTCCTTTTGATGACTTGCCTAGAACTCAGGTATCTGCTCCAACTTTTATTCCTTTGAGGCTAAGATGTATAACATCATGGAGTAAATTTTTCTGTCAAGTTTATCAAATGATCTGGTACTTAATACATTAAATTCTTGATTTAAACACATCTTGATAGTTGACTTGTGGAATATCCTTCTCCTCTGAGAGTAATAAAAATTCATTTTTAACAAGATTAAATAAGAGGCTAGCACTACCTCCTTGTTCTACTTTTGTTCATAAGGTTTTTGCTTTATTATTGCGTTTCAACTTCCTGGGGTTAGTGCTAGATCTTGGCCTATGCTCTGCGAATCACCATATAATTAGGTAGTAGAAAGCCTCTAGGTATTTTGCTTTGTCACTTAAGTAGTTTAGACGTAGGTGCCCAGAATAAGGGCTCTATAGCTGCCAAATCCCTTCTCAATTACAAAAAATCATGTATACTTTCTCTCTATGTGGGCTTCTAATCATGATTGACCTGACTTTTCAGACTGTCCTAATAATATGAACCCCAGAGCCTCAGATACAAAGTGCCAGCAGTTTAATATGGATTTTATGACAAATATATCCTCTCCTGGCCTAGCATGAAAACTCAGAAATGATGAGGGAAGTGAAGGTTTCTTTTTCTCTATGTCTCAGATAATATGTTATATTGTTTGATGTCAGGAAGAGAATCAAACTAATGGTTAATACTTTTTTAAAACCATTAATTTACAAAAAAGAAGATGAGTTTATTTTGTCATTTATTTAATAGAGAATGAATTTTCCTCCATGGGTTTTCATGAGTTACAGAAATGATCAACTGTGATCATAAGAGGATTATGTTTCTTTTTTAAAAAAAATATTTATTTATGTATGAGAGAGAGAGAAAGGCATCCCAGGAGTTGGGGGGGGGGCAGAGGGAGAAGCCGGCTCCCCAATGAGCAGGAAGCCCTATGAGGGACTGGGTCCCAAGATGCTGAGGTCATGACCTGAATGGAAGGTAGACGCTTAACCGATTGAGCCACCCAGGTGCCCAATTGTGTTCCTATTGGGTCTGTACCAGATAATACATGAATACCTCTTATAACGCTTTGGGAAATCTAACTTAAAATTTATCTATCTATCATTACCTATCACCTATCTATCTATCTATCTATCTATCTATCTATCTATCTATTATCTTACTTATTTATATGTTTTAATTTTATTTTAAAAATTTATTTATTTATTTGAGAGAGAGAGAGAGAGTGGGTGAGTATGGGAAGCAGGGAATACAGGGAGAGCAGACTCCAAGCTGGGTGAGAAACCCCAGGTAGGGCTCAGTTTCAGGACCCTGAGATCATGACCTGACCAAAAAGAGTCCAATGCTTAACTTACTGAGCCAACCAGGCATCCTTAACTTAGTATTCAGCAAAGATCTACTTGGAAGTAGCTTGTACACTCTGGACAGATGGCGTGTTTTGACAGGGCAGGCATATTTACTTCTGCAGTCAGCAATGACAACAGAGAGTGCTCATAAAGGCTGATTATATGCCATTTTGCATGTATTACCTTATTTGATCTTATGACATAAGTAGTTTTTTTTTTTTTCATATGCTATAGCTATGAAAAACAATGCTTATAATTTAAACTTGTCAAATATAGGTGACTAGTAGGAGGTAGAATTGAGTTTGATAGATTAAAAATTGTATTTATTCACTTCAGAGAGAGAAAACAGAAGGAGGGACAGAGAAAGAGAGAAAGAATCCCAAGCAGATTCTGCCCTGAGCATGGAGTCTGACATGGGGCTTGATCCCACCATCCTGGGATGGTGACCTGAGCCCAAACAAAAAGCCAGATGTTTAACCCACCAAGCCACTCAAACATCCCTGGAGTTGACATTTAAATGCTGATATTCTCACTGCAGAGACAGAACTCCTAATCATTATCCTATCTTCTCTATCATAGACCCATGTGGGGTAAAATGTTAAACATACACATTTTTGATCACTCCTCTTGAATATTTTTGAGCAAAATTTGATCATCTACAGTTTTTAAAAATTATGTGATTCTGCTGACTGCAAGGTATTAAACCTCTGATTTATGAGGTTTAAACTTTTCAGCTGCAGTTCCCTGATGGGCATGAGTTTCCAAGTTATTGAAAGCTTAGTCTCATTAAAATTTATTATTTTTCAGCATTCTCATTCATCATATTTTAATATTATAAGTCTATTTCAGATAGTACATGAAAACAGTCCCTTATCCTGAGCTTTGGCAAGGACTATTCTTTTAAAACTGGTTAAATATTTGTGTTACTGATGCATTCATCATGAAAAGGTCACAGCTCCAAAGGGGGAAGAAAGTTAATCTGGGGAGCCCTAACTGAATGAACTGAAATACTTTTCTCTTGTCAAGGGATGCAGGACTGCCACCAGTAGGACAGGAGAAGTGCTCTCTTGTTTTGTGACTCTTGTGGTGCCTACAGTTGCCTAAATAGACATTTGCTCTCCTATTAAAACAATATCTCAAAAATAAATTAACAGCAAACAGATATCTAAGGTTAGACGTGAAATTTCAGTAGAAATACACAACCCTACAAGATTTAAAGTAGAAACGTGATTTAGTAAGAAGCATAAAATACAGTGGTGGTTATAACTGTGTTGAGTCCTAAACTTAATACAGTGTTAAGGAGGCAGGAGTGGCAGCAACACTGTGATTTCCTGATGGTTGAATCTATTATCAGAAGACAAACTTCTTTTTTTCACATGTCTGAATTTATATAACAGAAAAAACACAAGAAATACAAAAATTATATTCTCTTCATTTCATATTTAATTTCAGTATGCAGGAAGGTAAAGCCAATGATTTGGGGATCAGTTGTTCCCCAAATGAGAAAGCTTTGGAGATACTGTGAAGAAGAGAAGAAGAGCCTGCCACCTACATTTTGGTAAAGACTTACATTTTGTATTTTCTAGAGCCTGACACATATTAGGAACTGAGAATGTTTCAGAATAACGAACCTACAGTCTCCCTGTAAAGGGACTGGCTACTTGGAAACTAATTTTTCTTATTTTCATACAATCTCATTTTCATGAAACCCTTTACATTTTTTTCCTTCAAAGTCTACTTTTCTTTATTTTGAGCTTAATTCCTTAAATAAGACTTTTATGGATGTGAGGAACTTCAGGTTGTAGAATGTGATCAGGTTTCCCTTTCTTGTCCTCAAGTCTTAGGTGTTGCTTTAGCTGCTGGGATGGCAATAAGTTGATGTGAGCGGTCTGTAATTATTAGTCCATTGCTAAAATCAGGGTGGAAAACAAGATCTTCTGACAGACACGTATTCACTGAGCACATTTTGTTATTATTTTGCCTAAATTTCAGATGCTATATGACCCTTCCTGAATGATAAGGGAGGTATTTTTTTAAAAGATTTTATTTATTTATTTGAAAGAGAGAAACACAGCTAGAGAGAGAACACAAGCAGGGGGAGTGAGAGAGGGAGAAGCAGACTTCCTGCTGAGCAGGGAGCCCGATGCGGAGCTCAGTCTCTGGTCTCTGGGATCATGACCCCAGCCGAAGGCAGTTGCTTACCCAACTGAGCTACCCAGGCGCCCCAAGGGAGGTGCTTTTTAATCCCTTCAAAAATCTGAAATTTTCTGAGTATCTTGATTTTATTGCTTTTATGTCTCTTGGAAATGAAATATTATCTCCCTTTATCTATAACTCAAAAATTACTTTTGAACTCTACGATAAGCATTGCTTTTTGCTACTTGGAGGAAATATATAGATAAATGGACAGAACTTGCCTGTGTATGGAGATTTGTTTGGGTGGGTGAAAAATATACACATTGTGAAATGAAATATATAGTAAAATTAATAGGCTTAATTATCCCTGTTAAAAATGAGGGTGGGACACCTCTCCTTTTTCTTAGAGCATTTACTTTAGAAAAATGTTCAATTGTAACAGATCTCTCTTTGAAATGTAAGTAAATTTTTTAGAGGCTAAATAAGCCTCTTGCCAACTTCAAAACCCAGAAATGTCTTTCTCAAATATTTAGGAGCCATCTCTTTGAAATGTAAATACCAAGGCTATAATGCCTCTAACTCCCAATGTCTGTAGGAGGATAGAAGTTTAACATCTGTGGGGTGCCTTGCTTCCAAGTTATAAAACTATGTATGAGAGGTTTATTTTTCCTTTGGATAAAGCCAATTAACTAACACAAATTGTCAACCCAATTAACAAATGTATTTACGGTGAATTATATGTGACAAATCATGCTGTCAAGTAGTTTACTTGAGAACCAGGTATGGTTTATATCTTGAGAACCTGTTTGCAATGGATTGTATCTACTTGCTCATCTGAAAAGGTGAGATTTTCTCCTAATTTTACAATCACTAGCACATTGCCTGTGATTCACATCACATTCTGCTGTAACTTTTATTCAATAATAAGATGTTTTTCATTTTCTTCTGCCTTTATGGAGAGATTTTCTTGGTTGGCAGGAGATTTTGTTTTTAATTATGTTTCCCCAACAACATTCCCCAACAATGTACAATCTGTTATTAACATTTATTTGCAAAATAATTATCCCAGCCACTCAAAATCCACTTTTTTTTTTCTCTCTCTCTCTGTGGGTAGATTGAGAATAACAATACTCAATCTAAGAGTAAGGGTACTGGTTAGAGTTTAAACATATGTAGATAGATCTTATTAGGTTACTTTTGCTTTCAAAGAAAACTCAGGGTTCATGTTGGAAAACCTGTGACATTCAAGCAACTGTATTTTTGTTGTTATTTTTTAGCCTTCAGGAAATAGGCATTTCTTTAGATTAGTTACTTGTGTATTGTCCTGTGTTTTGTGGTGTGGTTTCCTCATTCATTATATGCAGGAAATGAGGGTATAGTGGATCAGCTCCAGGATGTAATGTGGATTTTTACAAACATTAAATTTAGGTTGGAAATGAGGCAGCTGGATGATCTGAATGGTCCTCAAGGACAATATTGTCTTCAGCAAGAAATGCTGTTCATAAAATGGCCAAGAACAGTAGCAGAGATGATCAAAGTTGGAGAAATGGAGCAGTCAGTAGTTGGTAAAATCCTAGATTGGTAGTCTTGGGTTAGTCTCCTCAGCTTGGTATGCACAATGCCAAAAGAGAAAGCAAGATCTGTTTCTCCTCACATTGCACTGTAGGGTTTAATCCTTGAGTAGAAAAATAATTTGTTACTTAAGTTTTATCAACTGGTAGGTGTTTAAACAAAGGGAAAGTAAGAATTTTTGATCTCCCAATATTTTCCCTCCATTAACTTATTTCAAAACTTATTTTGTTAATTTTGAAAGCAAACTATAGAGTAGAGAAAACTAGGTAATCCATTTGGTTTGAAAGATCTAGGGAAATCTTCAATTTCAATAATGTGTAGAAGTTTACTGTTCATGTTAAAAACATTTTCCGGTGTGATTCGCAGACTAATGCTTCAGGTTCATTTGCCAGTATCCTGCATGTCACTCTCCTCATAAAGATACCTACCTTAAACATTAAAATATTTGAATTACTTTCCTTTGTTCCATGTAAAAGACCAATAGTTTAAATATGGGCCAATAGATGTTTACTGCTGTAGCCTCTTTTAAACTACACCAGAGCTTCCTAACTTCATGACAATGATTCCTCTTCTGCTGCAGTGGCTGCATGTGGGTTTTGGAGAAGAGAAGGAAAATACGAACCCTGTTTTCTGCATCATGTGTTTCTTGTTTTCTTTTTTGTCACTTTACATTTTTATTTAAGGTGAAGGGAAGAAAATAAAAAGTTCTGATCTATGACCTAGTGCCTATCTTCTATTTACTTCACATTATTTCTTCCCAAACTATTTACTTCCTTGAAATTTCTATAAGAAATATAAACTATAACATGTGTGCTCTCATTTTTAATTAACACTAACCAGCATCCTCCTAGAACCATTATGATTTAAGGATAAAGTAAACATCATTTTCAAGGATAAAAATTTAAATAGAGTCAATATCTTGTAATACATCATGTGGATTAGTTATATCTTTCTAAAATGAGAGATTTAAAAAGCTATCTATGAATATAATATAATGTAATATATACAAAAAACGTGTTGTTGCACTCAGAACTCAGTGAAATCAGCTAAGAGACAATTTTTGGACTAATGAACAACAATTATCAAAATCCCTCAAGGTAGAGCTAAGAGGCTATCTCATCTTGGTGTATTACTAGATTTGTGAATGAACTATTTTTTTAATATTTTGTTTTTGAGTAATCTCTAAACCCCACGTGGGACGTGAACTTATAACCACAAGATCACGAGTTGCATGCTCCACCAATTGAACCACACAGGTACCCTGAAAATGATTTATTTTAGGAGAATTTTTATAGACAAATTAATTTTTTATGAATTCAAATTTTATTTATATAAAATTCATCTGTTGTTTATTGCCAAATTAAAAAATCCCCAAACAATTAACTAAACAACAAATTTTTATTTCACAGTTTCTAAAAGTCAAGAAAAATGGAATAGCTTTGACAGGGTTTCTGATCCTAGGTTATCATGAATCAAGTTTGCAGTCAAGTTGTCAACGAGGTTGCATCTTCTGAAGCCTTGACAACTGCTGGAAAGTCTGCTTGTAAGAGGTTCAGCCATAGAGCTGGGAGTTGGTGCTGGTTGTCCCCAAGGGTACCATTTTTCTTTCCATGCGTCTGCCATCTTTTAAACATTTTGTTCTCCACGTGACCTCACTAACAAGATAGATTGGGATTCCTTTGATAGTGGCTGGTCTAAGAGAGAGAGTGAGAGATTAAAAAGATAGAGAGAGAGATTAAAGAGAGAGAGAGAAACATTAAGAGAGATGAAGGAAAAGAAGAAGAAGGAGAAGGAGGAGCAGTATAAGAAGGAGAAGAAGAACAAGGAGGAAGAAAAACAAGGAAACAAGGAGGCGGATAAACAAGGAAGAGGTGGAGACCAGTAAAAGAAGAAGAGGAGGGAAAGGGAAAGGAAGAGAGAAGAAAGAAGGAAAGAAAAAGGAGGGAAAGGGAAGAGCAGGAGAGACAAAAGAGAGAGTGAGCACCAGACACTAACCTGTAAGGAGGGAGAGAGGGCACTCAAGACTAAAACCTTAGTATTTTACAGACTTATTTCAGAAGTTACATTATAATCTTCCTGTGGCATTTTATTCCTTAGAAGCAAGTCATTCAGCCCAGTCTCTACTCAGGGGGCAGGGAGGGGGGAATATCAAGTTCTATTTCTTGAAGTGAAGAATATTAAGAATCTGTGTCAGGGTGCCTGGGTGGCTCAGTTGGTTAAGCGACTGCCTTTGGCTCAGGTCATGATCCCGGAGACGCGGGATTGAGTCCCACATCAGGCTCCCTGCTCCGCGGGAAGCCTGCTACTCCCTCTCTCACTCCCCCTGCTTGTGTTCCCTCTCTGGCTGTGTTTCTCTCTGTCAAAAAAATAAAATCTAAAAGAAAAAAAAAAAAAAAGAAGATGAATCCGTGGGCATATGTTTAATATCATCACATATCATAAAACTATTTAAATCTGGGGTACCTAGGTGAATCACTCAATAAGCATCTACCTTTGGCTCAGGTCATGATCCCAGGGTCCTGGGATTGAGCCCCACATCAGGCTCCCTTCTCAGTGGGAAGGCTGTTTCTCCTTCCCCACTCCCCCTACTTGTATTCCCTCTCTCACTGTCTCTCTCTGCCAAATAAATGAACTCTTAAAGAAACTATTTAAATCTACTTTAGAACTTTAATAAATATTTTTTTTCAGTTAAACATGATTATCAACTGAGCAGAATAATTTTTCCAGCCAGCTGTGGAATGGCATAGAAGTTTATTGTTGAAAACACACACACACACACACACACACACACACACACACACACACACAGAGCAAATTCACACTTAATCAAATACATAACCTTCATGCATTAAGTTTTGTCAGAGGAGAAATGCTTGACTTTTCAAAAAGCCTCCTCATTCATTAAAAATGAAATTACCTTTGTGTTCATTTTAGCTGTAACCTTTAAGCAATCAATGACTATATACTCCCTGTAATCATTCTTTAAAATTAGAATTATTGAAAAGCTTTATGATCACTGATGAATGAAAGAGAGTAATATTGATTTTTGACTAGGAGAGATGATCTCAGGCAGTAAACATATGCAGTCCTAGAAGAAATCATTTCACTCTCTTTTCTGACACTATTGAAATGGGTCAATTTTAAATAAATTCATCATGTTTTAAAATTTAATCACACATTACTTTATAATACTTTAGATTATGCTTTAATCTAAGTAACTCCAGGATGAAAAAATTGTATTGCACCAATTAAGATATTACAATAGCACAAATATCCAGAATTATAGAGGCATGTATATATATCACTTGTAAGTCAATTTCTTTTTATTTTTTTCATATTTTGTTATTGTTGTTGTTCCTTTGTTTTACTAAGCAAATTAATTTGTGTAGTTATGTGTATGTAAATGTGGAAGACAAATCACTCCTTTATAACTAATCATCATTTAATAGGCCTTTTCTTTCATTTATGATAGGATGGACACAGAAGCAAGTTGACATTTTCAGGCCATTGGATTAATAGTACCAATAATTCTCACAATATTTTAACAGTCATGATGTATGTGATACTCTGCAGCTTGAATAATGAGTGTTTCCTTGTGTATCAAATAGTAAGACAATTTAAAAAAGTGAAAACTTACTATTTTTGAATCTTAAAATTTTAAAAATAATAAAAAGAGAGATTGTACATTGAGATGTTTCATCATCTTTAAACACATTTGATCTCCATTTCTTAAATTTTCCTCCTTTTAAAAAAATTAAATCATGTTCTTTCTATACCCTCACTTCTCAATGTTATTACTCCTTGGAAAGTATTTTCACTATAAAATAATAAGCAGCCAAATCTAAATATGAATTGATTAACTTCACATTGCTGTAACCTCTGGTTATTATTCAGTTCTGTTTATTTTCCATTTCCACCCTTAGAATCACCTAATTACTTGCCTTCCATTGCATTCTACTCATACTTCTTTCTCTGCCCATTTCCACTTCCCTGTGAATTTCTAATGCATTGAATCTTATGTCTTTTTCTTATCCAGAACTCTCTCCCTGGGAAATCCATTTCTTTCCATGGCTTTAAGTCTCATTTGTACTCAGAGGCTCTAAAACAGACATCCCAGGACCAGATCTATCTTAAGAACTCCAATTTATGGGGCGCCTGAGTGGCTCAGTTGGTTAAGCGCCTTCTTTCGGCTCAGGTCATGATCCTGGAGACCCGGGATCGAGCCCCGCATCAGGCTCCCTGCTTAGCGGGAAGCCTACTTCTCCCTCTCTCGCTCCCCCTGCTTGTGTTCCCTCTCTGGCTGTGTTTCTCTCTGTCAAATAAATAAATAAAAATAAAATCTTTAAAAAAAAAAAACTCCAATTTACTTCACTTTTTTTTTTTAATGTTGTTAGCCACAATAGAGTACTTCATCAGTTTTTGATGTAGTGTTCCATGATTCATTATTTGCATAAAACACCCAGTGTTCATTGCAATAGGTATCCTCCTTAATACTCATCACCAGGCTAACCCATTTCCCCATTCTCCTCCCCTCTGAAACCCTCAGTTTGTTTCCTGGAGTCCTTAGTTTCTCATGGTTCATCTCCTCTTCTTCTCCCACCTTTATGTTTCCCTTCCTTCTCCTAATGTCCTCCATACTATTCTGTATGTCCCACATATAAGTGAAACTATATGATAATTATATTTCTGTGCTTGACTTATTTCACTTAGCATAATACCTTCTAGTTCCATCCATGTCAATGCAAATATTGGGTATGCATCCATTCTAATCAATGAGTAATATTCCATTGTATATATGAATCACATCTTTATCCATTTATCTGTTGAAGGGCATTTTGGCTCCTTCCACAGTTTGGCTATTGTGGACATCACTGCTATGAACATTGGGGTGCACATGGCCCTTCTTTTCACTACATTTGTATCTTTGGGGTAAGTACCCTGTAGTGCAATTGCTGGGTCATAATATAGCTCTATTTTTAGCTTTTCAAGGAACCTCCATACTGTTTTCCAAAGTGGCGATAGCAAGTTGCATTACCACCAACAGTGTAAGAGGGTTTCTCTTTCTCCACATCCTCTCCAACATTTGTTGTTTACTACCTTGTTAACTTTTGCCATTTTAACTGGTGTAAGGTGGTATCTCAATGTAGTTTTGATTTGAATTTTCCTGATGTCTAATTATTTGAGCATTTTTCATGTGTCTGTTAGCCATTCCTATGTTATATACCAACTTACTTTACTTAACCAACTATATCATCTGCTTATAATCAGGTAACATAGCTAAGGATATCATTCTTTTGTAAACTAATTGATTTTTGCAGAAAGCTATTTTAACACCTCCCTTCCATTATTTTCCTATCCAAACTCCAAACTATCATTTAGTCTTGTCAATTTAATCTTACCAATATAGAGTTACATCCATTAGCTTATCCTTCCTACAGACAATAGTTTGAGCCACCATAATCTAGTTCACCTAATTATTGTAGTATTTTTTTTTCTCCCTGTTTTGCTTTGGTCAATTCTATCCACAGCAAACCCATCCAAATCACTTTCAAAGCTGCAATGAACTATATTTTTCAATAGCTCTGGTCATTGAATTATCATGCTTAAAATATACTCTGAACTTTTTAGTGCATTTAGATTAAAATGAAAAACTTAACCTGCCCTACAAATCTTTATTTCTCATTTCAACTTCATCATATATTTGCTTCCTCTCAATCTCTATATTTAAGCACTGTGACCTTCTTTTACTTAATCTGAACGCTTGTTCCATCTTAATTTAGAGTCTTTACATATGCCAAATTCTCTCTCTGACACTGTTTTTCTTGATATTTGAATGGTGATTTCAGAGACATTTATGTGTTCTCAGCTGAATTGTCTCTTCCTCAAGTATTTCTTAGAAACACCTCACCCTAAAGCCAAATCACATGACCAAGATTATAAAATTTCATCACACCTTTAAGTTTTGTTTAAATATATTCTGATATGCCATAGGATATTTTACTGTTTAAAATTATTAATCATTTATTTGATGATATTGCTAAAGGTTTCTTACTTAATAGTGATAATGTCCATGGGCTCAGAGATGTTTTCTTGATCATCTCTCTTCCACACCCAGTTCAGTAACTGGTAGATAAATGCATTCAGGAGGTATTTTTAGAATTAATAAATGATGGTTGAGCTTTGTTTAAGTCTCATTTAATTTTATTACAGAATTAGTAAAGAAAAATAAGATTTTGGGGCACCCTGTGGCTCAGTTGGTTAAGCAACTGCCTTCAGCTCAGGTCATGATCCTGGAGTCCTGGGATTGAGTCCCAGATTGAGCTCCCTGCTCAGCAGAGAGTTTGATACTCCCTCTGACCCCCCCTCATGCTCTCTCTGTCTCATTTTCTCTCTCTCAAATAAATTTTAAAAATCTTTAAAAAAATAAAAATATAATTTTTCAACAAGTGACACTACAAGCACTGGACTTGAAATTTTTCAACAAATGACAATACATGTGCATTAGGCTTGAAATTTGCTAAGCAATGGGTATGACATTTATAGAAAAAAATCCCTGCTGCCATGTTCTCTATGAAGTGTTTCTGATCTAACTTCATTCCCATAGACTCTCTACTTTACATGGGATACATGATCTCAATGAAAATACTATTTGATTCTAGGCTTGGTACTTAAAGTCAAAACTTTTTTGTATAACACATAAAACTTTTAGACTTCTGATCCTGTTTAATTTTGCAGCCACACACTCCTGATATGTTTATCTAATCACTTTTTTCTACACTTAAAAAACATAGATTATGCTTGAAATTGTGTAATATTTATCTTTCTATACCTTACCTCTGGTGGGGAGGAGGTGCAGAATGTTGACACAGTGTAGTCAGTGTAGGCCTTGTTGGTCTAGTGAATTATTTCAAAACACAATATTAAGTATCATATTGCCCAAGGTTGAGAGGGAAATGGGAACCACAATAGGTCTGTCAAGAAAAAAGCACATTTGAAACATACACAACTAGAAAAGTGAGAATGACTGAAGTGTGCATGTGATTGAAGGCATGGAACCATTTGAGTTATGAAATTCAAAGACACTTAACATTCCTTCAAACCTGGGTCAAGAAGTTGCTCTTACTGCCAAAATTTTAAGGTTCTCATACCCACAAACTGGAGATTAAATACAAAGAACATTGAGTCCTACCACTTCCACTATTCCTAAAATTCCTGTCTCCATGGCCTTTAGTGCCAGGAATTAGCAATCTCAATATGGGCTCTAATTTACTTCATTCTTCTAAGTGTGATACACATGCATACAGTGGGAAAGTTGGCTAAGTTTCATCCAGAACACTGGCTGAAATAGAACTGCATTGTTTACTTTTTATTTTGTTTTGGCTTTTTGATTTAAGAAGACTAGAATGAGTGTTGAAAAAAATCTGTCCACAGTCTACTACATATCTTCCACAGTTCCCAACTAAATAATGCAGATACATTTAAGAATCCTATATCTTTTCCTCCTACCATGAAACTACTAAACATCCTACAGTACTATAACTATTTATGGGACTATCTTCCCCAATATACTCTGAAATATCTTGAGCCATATTCAGTTGTGTAATCATTCCATTATGAGAGCTTCTAAATGGTAAGTTCTTAATCAATATATTTTGAATTATTTAAATACAAATGAATGGAAAATCAACTGCATAACCCAAATTCCTGATTTTCATACAGCTAAAGTTTCCCCTCATAAGTTCTATGATATACTTAACTTAGATAAATGATTTGGTATTTATCACATTTCCCAAAATTTATCCCAGTAATCAATGAATCCACTTCTCCATTTCAAACTAAGATTCTAGTTCATTCAGATTGTTGTCAGAAGCCACTCATGGTTGGAGGAATGTGTTCCATATTTCTCTGATGGTTATCAACCAGTAATTATGTTCATCTTCTAGAGGCAGACTGTACTACCTACCACAAGGCCCCCTCCATTTTTAAAGCCAATTATAAGAATCTTCTTACACTTAATAAGCTCTCATTGTCCTAATCTTTTCTGTCTGGAAAAGTCCAGGCTTTATTCAGTCAGGACCAACAATAACACTCTCTCTTTCTTAAAGTAAACTGATTTGGAAATGTAATTAATTATTGCCTGTAGAACTGGGGGGGAAAAAGTTGACAGTTTTGGTTATATATGTAGAAACTTCAATGCTATTATTATTATTATTATTATTATTATTAAAGATTTTATTTATTTGATAGAGGGAAACACAGCTAGAGAAGGAACACAAACAAGGGGAATGAAGGAGGGAGAAGCAGGCTTCCCGCAGGGCAGGAAGCCTGATGTGGGATTCAATCCAGGGACTCCACAACCATGACTCAGGCTGAAGGCAGATGCTCAATGACTGAGCCACCCAGGTGCCCCTATTATTATTATTATTTATTTTTTAGATTCAAATTTTTATTTAAATTCCAGTGAGTTAACATACAGTGTAATATTAGTTTCAGATGTAGAATTTAATGATTCATCCATTAAAACACCTGGTAGTCATCAAAATAAGTGCCCTCCTTAATACCCATCACCCATTTAACCCATTCCTCCCTTCAGCAAGTCTCAGTTTTCTATAGTTAAGAATCTGTTTTATTGGTTGACTCTCTCTTTTTCCTGTGTTAATTTGTTTTGTTTTTAAATTCTACATGTGAATGAAATAATATCATATTTGTTTTCCTCTGCCTGACTTATTTTGATTAGCATAATGCTCTCTAACTCCATCCATATTGTTGCAAATGGCAAGATTTCATTCTTTTTTATGACTGAGTAATAATCCATTGTATATACACCACATCTTCTTTATCTGTTAATCAGCCAATGTACATGTGGCTCTTTCCATATTTTGGCTATTGTTGATAATGCTACTATAAACACAGGGGTGCATGTACTCCTCCAAATCTATATTTTTATATCCTGTGGATAAATACCTAGTAGTGCAATATCTGGACTATAGGATGTTTTTGCTTTTAACTTTTTGAGGAACTTAAGTGGTTCTCCAGAGTGGTTGCACCAGTTTTCATTCCTACCACAGTGCTAGAGAGTTCCCTTTTTTCTGAATCCTCACCAACACCTATTGTTTCTGACCATTCTTACTGGTGGGAGGTGTTGTCTCATGGTGACTTTGATCTGTATTTCCCTTATGATGAGTGATGTCTTTTAATATGACTGTTAGCCTTCTGGATGTCTTTTGGAAAAGTGCCTATTAATGTCTTCTGCCCATATTTTTTAACTGGGTTATTTGTTTTGAGTGTGCTAAGTTTGATAACTTCTTTATAGATTTTGGATACTAACCCTTTATCAAACATGTTATTTGCAAATATCTTCCCCCATTCCAAAGGTTGCCTTTTAATTGTTGATTGTTTCCTTCACTGTGCAGAAACCTTTTATCTTGATGCAGTCCCAATAGTTCATTTTTGTTTTTGTTTCCCTTACCTCTGGGATATATCTAGTAAGAAGTTGCAATAGCTACCTCAAAAAGGTTACTGCTTGTGTTCTACTTTAAGATTTTGATGGTTCCCTGTTCTCACATTTAGGTTTTTTATCCATTTTGAATTTATTTTTGTGTATGGTGTAAGAAAGTAGTCCAGTTTCTTTTCTTCTTTTCTTTTCTTCTCTTCTCCTCCTCCTCTTCCTCCCCTTCTCCTCCTCCTCTTCCTCCTCCTCCTTCTTCTTCTTTCTTTTTCTTCTTCATCTTCATGTTGCTGTTCAGTTTTCCTGACACCATTTGTTGAAAAGACCATCTTTTCTGTATTGTGCATTCTTTCCTGCTTTGTCAAATATTAGTTGGCCATATAGTTGTGAGTCCATTTCTGGGTTTTCTATTCTGTTCCATTAATTTCTGTGCCTGTTTTTGTGCCAGTACCATACTGTCTTGATCACTATGTTCACTACAGCTTATAATAATCCTTGATGTCTGGAATTGCATGCCTCAAGCTTTCTTTTCTTTCTCATGTTTGGTTGACGATTCAGGGTCTTCGTGGTTCCATATTTTAGGACTGTTTGTTATAGTTCTGTGAAAAATGGTGGTGGTATTTTCATAGAGAGTGGATTAAATGTGTAGATTGCTTTGGGTAGCATAGATATTTTAACAATATTTGTTCTTTAAATCCATATTATGAAATGTTTTTCCATTTGTGTGATCTTCAATTTCTTTCTTGTTTTATAGCTTTCAGAGGAAAGATCTTTTTACCTCTTTTGTTAAGTTTACTCCTAGATATCTTATGGTGTTAGGTGCAATTGTAAATGGCATATATATTTACAATTTTTAGATCTTCTTGTTGTATAGGACCCTTTATTATTATGTAGTGCCTTCTTCATCTCTTGTTATAGTCTTTCATTTAAAACCAAGTTGTTTTTTTATGTAAGTATTGCTATTCTGGTTTTCTGTTGACATCCATTTGCATGGTAAATATTTCTTCATCCTCTCAATTTCCATCTATAGGTTTCTATAGGTCTAAAATGAGTCTTTGTGTGCTGCATATAGATGAGTCTTGTTTTTCATCCAAGTTGAAGAAAATAAAATCATGGAAAATGATGGAGCAAAAAAGAGGAAAAGAAAAATATTGATCACAAATGTAGACATAGAGAACTCAGTGACTCCATAAAGTAAAATAACATTCATATAAAGAATCCCAGAAGAGAGGGAAAAGGAGGCAGAAAGTTTATTTGAGGAAATTGCAGCTGATAACTCCACTAACTTGGGGAAGGAAATAGACATTAAAATCCAAGAGGTACAGAGAACTCACATCAGAATCAACAATTCAGGGCAACACCAAGATATATGGTACCTATATTTGCAAAATTCAGAGATAACAACAACAAAAAATCCTAAAAACAGCAAAATAAAGAATTTATTAACTTACAAGGGAAGACAAATAGTTTAGCAGCAGATCTAACCACAAAAACTTTGCAGACAAGAAGGTGACATGATATATTCAATGTACTTAATGGGAAAAATACACAGCCAAGAATATTCTTTCTAGTAAGGTTCTCACTCAAAACAGAGAGGGAGCTAAAGCATTTCCCAGATAAACAAAAACTAAAGGAGTTTGTGACCGCTAAACTAATCCCACAAGAAATATTGGCGAATCTTTGAATGGGAAAGAAAGACCAAAGGATCAACATTTCTTTTTTAACAACTTTTTAAAACTACTTTAAGAAGACAGAAATTCAGTAAAGATATAGTTGACCTATATATGGCTAATTATATTATTATTGATTCATAGTTTTTTTATCATGTCCTAATGTCCTATATTATGATTTCATGGAAGTAAAGCTAACTTTCTATGGTATTATTCCTTACCTGATTCAAATACAAATAAAATATCTTTATTTTTCCTTACATCCTCCAATTTTGTAATTATAATAGTTGAGTAGTTGAATAATAAAATAGATCGACCGTGGAGTGGAAAGGAAAGATATGAGAGAAGCAAATGTCATTAATCTAAAGAAGATATTCGTTAAGCATCTCAAGAGATAAAAACAAGGGTTTTAATATTCAGGAGGTAACAAGAATAACACATGCCAATATTATTTCTTTAGGATGTAATATTATCCTGGTTACCATTGTGATTTTAGTATTCTGAACACTGCCATTTTATAACTGAAGATTTTGTTTAGTATCTTCATCAGACAAATAGTCCAATATTATAGCATAATTAAATGGGAGTCAAGAAGTATTCTTAATGTATGAATTTATATATTATTAAAATTTTGGAAAGAGTACATTTGAATTCAAAGGTTTATCATGTGCTTTCTGTTATTTCTGTTTTGTCTCTTCATGTTGTTAATAATTTCAGGAATCAATGCATCTTCTAGTACATAAATCATCATTGTGTAAATTATAAATAGTACTCTGTATGAGAAACTGAATTATGAAAAAGTAAATTTATTATAGGAATCTCACACCTATGAAAGAGCACATAACTTGGCAGTGGCAGCAGGGAGAACATAGCCTGGTGGCTTTGAATGCCAATTGTTTAACTCTTGTCTATCTAGGAGCTAAAGAATTATGTAAAATTTGGTTTAGTAATTTAGATATTTAAAATAATGACATTTGTTTAAAAATAAATTTGGAAATGAAAAAGAATGTTAGAAATGCCTTAAGAATTATACATTTATACATTCAAAGGAAAAATAATCTTTGGAATAGTATTATTAATAAAAGAATTTTGTCTTGATTTACATATTCTAAGCAGAAATTTTTTATACTGTCTCTAGCAATAACTAATAGAATAAGATTTACAAGCCCCAATAAGTCATTTTTCATGTCAGTGTCATTTTAAAATAAATAGATGACTGCTAAAACTTAATTTAGTTTGAGTCTCTTCTGATCATATTTACAGTTTTACAGATAGCCATGTTCAGTGCTATTATATCATATATTACAAGAAATATGCCAGGTATAAAGTAAGAATCTATTTTAAGTTCTCTGATTTTCAGGAATCTCTATCAAATTATGTAGGCTAAGGATTTCAAACAAAATCTTTAACTTAATAAAGCACTTGATCCCAGTAGTAACCCGCCAATACAAATCTCCACATTTTATTTTTGCATTTTCTAAAGCACATCTGCCAGAGTAATTAGATAAAGACTTATGTGTGCAATCTGATATTAGATGAAAAGCTTAAACTACAGATGACACGATGTGAATATACAGAAAAATGAATTGATTTTTATTTTAGTCCTGAAAAGAAGGTTCATCTTTCTGAAGTAAATAAAATTTATAAATGAATTTTGAGATTGATATGTTGTATCATTTTGGAAAGTGAACTTCCGGTGTCTGATGTTAATAATAGGATTAAATTATTGTTGAATAACTTTTATGTGATCAAATAAGGAGATAATTAGAGGATTCAGTAATTGCATAAAGGAAGGAGAGAATATTATTATGATACCACAAACAAATATAGTCCTTACTGTGCCTTATTTTTAATATATTTTTTCAACTACTTTCTTTAGGGAATACACAACTTGAGCTAGACTGGTTTGTTTGTTTTTGCAATATATTTTTTTAAGTTTATTATGTTTGGCCCATAGTAATGTGAAAATACTTAGAGTTACATTGACTAAAACTAATAAAAATCTTTCTGTTTGTGGTTGTTCACAGGATTTGTTTTGCATTAATTTACCAAATAATCCCTTGATAGAGCTAAAACCAAATAGCTATTAAAGATGTAGAGGGTGGCTCAGCCAGTTAAGCATCTGTCTTTGGTTCAGGTTATGATCCCAGGGTCCTGGGATTTAGTGTGGCATTGGGCTCTCTGGTCAGCAGGGAGCCTGCTTCTCCCTCTCCCTCTTCTCCCCTGCTCTCTCACTTCCTCTCTTTCTCTATCTCAAATAAATAAAATCATTAAAAGAATAAAGATGTATAAATCAATGCCAATGAGGAAAGAGAAAAATGCATTCATACGTCACAGCTTTCTATTGCTACCATTGGAAAAAAATAAGGCAGATATTATTTTTTAATTAGTTGTATTTTTGAAACATAAATGTAATACAGTGAATATTTATGCCCTTGAAATTGTCCATTGCAGTTATAGTGGTTATGGCTTTTTTGTCAGTTATATAGGTATCTCCAAAATCACTTTACAACAAAAGAAACATTTTAATAATTTTTTTCCTAAATTATGTAGATTAGTGAGTTATAGAATCTACTTTATAATCCCATCTTCATCTTTTGAATTTTGTCAATGTAATAGTCAAGTCACGTTTGATAACCCATACAAATATGTATATCAAAACCATGATTTGGATTACAAGAATCTTAATGGACTAAACCCAAAATATCCCATTTTATTGTGATCTTTCTCTCTTTTTTTTTTGATTTTTATTTTGTTTTATTTATTTGACAGAGAGAGAGACAGCAAAGAGGGAACACAAGCAGGGGGAATGGGAAAGGGAGAAGCAGGTCTCCTGCCTAGCAGAGAGCCCAATGTGGGGCTCAATCACAGGGTCCTGGGAGCATGACCTACAATAAAGGAAAACACTTAATGACTGAGCTACCCAGGCGCCCCTGTGGTCTCTCTTTTCTAATGTTGCCTCCCTGTTTAAACTAACCTGAATGCTTGCTCTACCTGTTGTACTATACTGTGGAGCATCAGTCTATATTTTAACTGTGGGGACCCCCCAACCTAGTGGTGTCAACAGTTGAGGTGTAGCTACTGGACTCACTAGCTCCAATGTTTGTGGCTGGGCAGGTTAGAGTTAAGGAGCAAAACTCCTGGTACCCGCCTATTCGGGCTCCCAATGAGCAATGCATGTAGGTTAGAGGCAGCAAGCACATAGGCAGCAGTAGTGACATAGGCAGTTTTACTATTATGGGGTCTTAATCTTACCTAGAGGCATGGTGCCCCTCCCTTGTTGTTTACCTCCTCAAAGAATTAGTGATGTAGTGTAGGATGAACAAAGAGAATCAGTGTCATGGGACTTGGGCATGATCAGAGGTATGCATAGAAGTCTTGTAACCTTGTTATTGTCACTGTTCCTTGTTTGATTGAGCACAGCCTACTATAAAAAGCTTTGTAACCCTAAATAAAGTCAGCATTGCTTGGACATCATCCACTTTGTCCCTGCTGTCCCCATCACTTTTTCTTCATCTTGTCTCTGTCTTTGTTTTCCCATCTCCTTGCTCTCAGGTTCAGCTTACATTGTTGTGCTGGTCCCATTTAACACAATGGCGGGTGACACAATTAACCTTGGAAATGAAAGAAGTAAATGCATAAAAATTATTTTTCCAGTAATTTATTACTATTATTTTCATTTTTTTAGTTTACTTAACTTTTACAATAATATCTTAGGTAATGAACATATATTTCCAGATGAATTTTCTAAATTAATTGCTAGACTTTTAGGATAGGTTCATCAATTTTTAAAGGTGTAACTGCTTGGTAACTGATTAAGTGTGGCTAGTACCAATTCTTTAGACCTTTAAAATCAATACCTTGCCTTCTTCCCCCAAAAGGAAAATTATAAACAACCAATGGTGGATATCTATGGCAAGATTATTCATTTATGTTAGAATACTCCTATAGGTCAAATTAATAAGTGCATGAATGATGAATGGAGATGGGGTACTATTAATGACCCACTGAGTTTCTTGTTGATGGGTAGAAATGAGCTGAAGATCATCTATATATTTCTGATTCAGTTAAAACTAGTTAATAGTACTATCATTCACATATGTCTATCATCAGCTAATATATTTTGGCATCTTGATCGAATTCATGCTATAATATTCATTTAGTCTAAGACTACCATTTTTTTTAACTAACTACCAAAGACTTGAGTATAATTTTAATTTATTCTATTAAAGCCACATTTGCCAAGTTTAATACCCTGAAGTATAGTTAAGGCTGCATCTCAGAAAGGAAAAAAAAAAAAGATTTCTAAACTGCTGGGTGCATAGTTTCAGCTAGTCTCAGTGATTGTAAACCTAAAGAAATGGTTATTATTTATAAAAATAACAAAACATTTCCAAGGTATAGATTGTTTACTATTATCTTAGCATTTTTATGTTATCAAAGTTGGACCATGAAGGATAATTTATTTTAATTTATCAACAAGTAGAGGGAAAAAAACAAAATAGATCAATTCATACAGGTACTTTTCAAAAACTTCCTGCTTTTAATTCAGGATCAATCATTTAAACTTAGAAAGAAAATACTCATGCAGAACCTCATACAAAAAATAAATTTTAATTCTATTCCTATAAAAATCAATGTTCAAATGAACCCTGAAAGTATACATTGACTTTTATCAAGATATTACTCTTATTACTGATCAAACATATAAGCTTAAGAGTTACATAGCTACAATCTGTTATAATATTAAGACAAAATTACAGAGTTCATAAATCTTCATAAATAATTATCACAAAATATAAATATTCACATGTAGACATAATTAAAATAAACATAATCTTTCTCTATATAAGTAGCTCTGTTTCCTAAACTTATGTCCAAATATGCTAGGTGTGTTTTGATCTGTGATTAATGAAAAATGCAGTGACATATTTAAAGATTTGCACCTGACTGAACCATGGTATTATTTTAGGCATCAGAAACATACCTGATTAATATAGCCAAATCTATTATGCAGTAATTCAGATTTATCACTTGCTGCTGTGAAGGGCAAGTTAACCAAGCCAAAATCACATAAAAAATATGCCATCTTTGTATTAACTTATGAAATTTGGTTGTTGCTACATTCAAAAAAAAAAAATCAGATCTTAAATGTCCTGGAAGATAAAGCTAAAGTCTGTTTCTGGTTTACTGCCAAGAAAGAATGATACATAAGGTAAAATCTAAGCCAAAACTTTGAAAGTTAAAATGTTGACCCAGAGAAGATCAGAATTCATATTCAAAGGGAAAAGAAAGTTCTTGGGGGATCCACAGGAACCAAAGAATAGCATTTGACATTCTTGGATTCCAAAAGTTCACCTCAAAATTTAGTGAGTTTTTCAGATAATTGAGATAGTTGGGACTTGAGAAGTAAAACCATGGAAAAATATAAATTTTTCTGGATAATTATCTTTATATTTTGATGTATTGCTGTCAGAAGCTTTTAGAGGAGTGAATATTAACTTGTTTTAGGTCTGGAAACACTTCAAAAATTTGATTTAAAAGAAGGAAACATATGTACTTTCTCTAATATAAAATGCACATAAACATTTAGAAAATTTTATGGATAATTTATGTCATTTGCTACATAAGGATAATACCTGCTTTACACAATTTAATCAAAAGATCAGGAGATTGCACTTGGATATTCTGGTCCCAATAATTGTGTTATAACTTCAGCCCACATATTCATTTCCAAAACTGATGTCATGGCCAGATAGTAAAGTATACCAGATGGCTTTTGCATAGTGTACTGTTAAAGCACAGGCTTCGACACTAGGTTTATTTTTTATCAATTTCTCAAAATCATACCATAGTTTGTAAGCTTTTTAAAAGACTAGTATTCTTGGGTGCCTGGTTGGCTCAGTTGGTTAAGCGGCTGCCTTCGGCTCAGGTCATGATCCTGGAGACCCAGGATTGAGCCCCACATCGAGGTCCCTGCTTGGCGGGAAGCCTGTTTCTCCCTCTCTCACTCCCCCTGCTTGTGTTCCCTCTCTGGCTGTGTTTCTCTCTGTCAAATAAATAAAATCTTAAAAAAAAAAAAAAAAAAGACTAGTATTCTTATCTTTAGTGTATGAAAATTGGTAACTCCTTATCAAGGTGGTAGGGAGTAAAGAGATAACGAACATAATATATCTAGAACACTTAGCATAGTGACAAATGTATAGTAGTTACAAAGATAAAAGTGGTGTTATTTTCTTTCACATATAGGTGGAACAAATATTTACTTGGTACTTACTAAATAGTATTCTGAGTACTAGAAATGCAGTAGAAAAGAAAATCCCAGCTCTCATGAAATATTCATTCCAAATTGTGAGGAAAAAAATAGAATCACTGATTTAGTAACAGGTTTGTATAAGAAGAAAAGGCAATCTTAGTAAGTATTAAAAATGTAAACAAAAATGCATTTAGCCTAATATGGGATAAACATGCATTCACATATATTTAGTTTTCAGATTTTGTTTGTTTAGGAATTACAACACATAAAAATACCTTTTATTGGACAGATTAGCAAAAAGCATAGTTTCTTATGTTGGGAAGTTTCCTTCTTGTCCTTTTTATCCCAGAACACAAGGTCTTGGTTACTTCACAGTCTATTGAAAAAGTTATTTAACTATCGGCAACCTTATAATATCTGTACATGTTTTCCATACCTCATGGCATCTATACAGATAAACCTTAACATATAAGGTTCAGGAAATATCAGCAGAAACCCTCTCCAAAGAATGGCCAAGATATATCCATGCTCCTTGACATTTGCTTATCTAACACTTCCTCAGACTATATTACATATTACTCATATGTTTCTTTTACTTATTCCATCTATAGTTGGATTTCTATTACTCACCATCAAATGAAATATGACAACCTTAGTGACACCAGCATAGTATTCTTAAAATTAAAAGTCTTTCATATCTAATGAGAATGCACTCATTCTTTCACACATTTCTTTGCTACATCGTTTATATAAAATCCCAAAGGTTAAGGTTTGTTTTGTTTACTGTGTAATTTTTACAACCAAGGGCAGTATTTGAGACATAGCAAAGAATCAATAAATATTTGTCAGATGATTGAAATCACAGAACATGCATTTTTTTAATGATGCAAAAATGGTAACACAGATAAGATCTCTGCCTTTAGTGAATTAAGGTTGAGTGGGAAAAAATTTCTACCCTCTGCTTTTCTCCCTCCCTCCAATATTGTTTTTATTCCCCCCATGATGATAAGGGCGAGGTTTTGCTTCCCCATTATACTACTTGCTTAGGTCAGGGAATGGTTTTAAGATTTGATACGGCATTTTTGCTCTAATGAAGAATATATTGCAGTGAAGGGGAAAAGAGAAATGAGGGTATTTAGCAAAAATTAAATTTACTTAAATTTATTATTTAAAATGCATATAAGTTAATGGAAACTTCAGAATAAGTAGACAAAATAGAGTAGAAGAAACTACAAAAAATTTGCTTTCATGTCACCAAGGAAATTGAGGGAGACTCTGTAGTGACCCATATGAAGTAGAAAGGTTACCAGAGAGTAAGCAGAATTTGATTGAACTTTGATGGTTACTTTGATGATCTTCACCTCAGTTTTTAATCATGATGCGATATGAAAAATGGCAACTTAAGTGAAATAAATATTATATGTCGATAAAAATCACGTTTGGGCTAACTACTTCACCTAGAAGAATGCTGGAGATGGTTTGAGAGGGGATGATGCAGTAGACCACACTTGACATGAGGAAAATATTGAAATAAAGATGATAGGTAATAAGTAAATCAATAGGTAAGGGAAGAGGGGAGAAAATTGTTTCTGGATGGAAAAGGTATTTTTTCTTACTGACTGAATCAAAATTTGTGCCAACTGATCACGTCTCCACACAGCTACTTAGCCTTTTCTGTGCATGATTTCCATCATCAGGACAGAAATTTGGACCCGACGATGACATTCACTCTTCTATTTTATGTAAAGTGGCCGCCATCTGTGTGAGAAGAGTGACAGACCAAGGAAGAAAGAAGAGGTAGAACCAGGAGTGAACAATTTGCCTTTAACATGTTCAGGCACTTATTGTCAAGCATTTTGAAGGCTATGATATCTCTGAATAAAATATTAATACAATTAAGGATTCATGACAATGTCTGATGTGCTATGAATTTTTAAAATTCCACACCAGACATGCAGCATAGCCCTCCATAGAGAGGTCTTTGTAACAATCAAGTTAAGCACCAAACAAGTGTTTTGAATATATAATTACCATTATACACTGCCAATATTGTCTCTTTTTAAAATCAAATGTATTTGTACTTCTGGACCTCTTTTCCTTTTAGATCTCATATTATTTATATGCAGCGTAATTTTTTAATGTTTTTATTTAAATTCTAGCTAGTTCACAGACAGTGTAATATTTCTTTCAGGTGGACAATATAGTGTGATCCAATACTTCCATACAACAACCAGTGATTATAACTCAAATGTATCCTTTAATCCCATCACAGATTCTGCCACCTCCCTGTCCGTCTCCCCTCTAGTAAACATCAGTTTGTTCTTTATAGTTAAGGGCCAGTTTCTTGGGGATTCCTGGGTGGCTCAGTCAGTTAAACATCTGCCTTCAGCTCAGGTCATGATCTCAGAGTCCTGAGATTGAGTCCTGTGTCTGGTTTCTTGCTCAATGGGGAGTTTGCTTCCCTTTCTCCCTCTGCCCCTCCCCTATTCATTCTCTTTATCTCTCTCCAATTAAAAAAATATATATATTTTTTCTTGGTTTCTTTCTCTTTCTTTTTCCCCTTTGCTCATTTGTTTTGTTTCTTAATGTCCACATATGGGTAAAATCATATGGTATTTGTCTTTAACTGTTTTATTTCACTTATATGCTTGAGTAATTTTATAATTCAAAAATAATCAAAATTCAATCAAAGGGACTAAACATCTACATTTTTAAAGTTTTATAAATATTTTATTTGGGTATTACATAAATATTTATTAAGATTAGTCTCAATTCCAACTACCATATGAAATACCAAGATTAAAAAAAGAATGACAAATTACTAACTAAGCATCATAATAAATCTTATTGAGGTATATTTGTTGTATTTGGGTTCCATCATAAAGGAGAGCTTAATCATCCTAATTTACTTAGGGAAAATATATAGAGTTGATCAACAGACCGTTACATAACAAAATATTATTCAAAACCTGCAAGAGGCATTATCTCTATTACAATCAAACCATATTTGTGAATATAATTTAAATGTAGGAAACTGAGTAATACAGATGAGTTGAAGTGGAAATTTTCTATTTTTAATTAAATGTTCTAGAATTGTTTAATGTTTAAAATTAACCATGTAAAATTATACTTTGATAAGAAGTAACTAAAATATTGGAAAAAGTATATTTAAAAAATCTGTGTGATCAGTAGAAAGCCAGAAGTAAAATCTTGAGTGTATTAAAGTTTAGGTATTAATGTTATCTATGTAAATATGAAAATTAATGGAGTTAAAACCTTAACAAAAAAAATTACAGATGAAAAGTATACTTAAAACAACTGAATTATCCTAAAATTCCATTGAAATTTTCAAATTTCAAATGTTATTACCCTAAAATTATATCATAAAATAATGTCACAGAGAAAAATTTAGGATAAGTACATACCTATTTATAAACATTAAAACATATATTTTAACTGCTTAATTGATTTTATTTAAAAATAAATACACCATGCTTTTTTACAGTGGTACATTTTCCTTTTTTAAAATTTTTTTTTAAGATTTATTTATTTATGGCGGAGAGGGGAAGAAGGAGAGGGGAGAAAGAATCATACCCAGATACCTCTCCTGAGGGCAGAGCCCGGCACTGACTCAATCTCATGACTCTGAGATCATGACTTGGGCCAAAACCAAGATTCAGACACTCAACCAACAGAGCCACCAGTCATCCCCAAAGAGGCACATTTTCTAATAGTATGGAAAGAACTATGTAGGTAATTATAAATTAATTTACAATTAATTTAGCACATTTAAAAAAAGTTTAATACAAAAATATTTGTAAACAAATTTCTAAGTCTCTCTCTCTCTCTCTCTCTTTTTTGTCTCTTTTTTGTCAAAGGAATATTTCCTTCAAAACTATCCTCCTCAGATGCTTCTCTTATTTAAAAATGTCCTTGGGCAGGGGCGGGGTGGAGGGGAGAGCCTGGGGTGGCTCAGTTGGTTGAACAACAGCCTTTGGCTCAGGTAATGATCCCAGGGTCCTGAAATTGAGCCCCATATTGGATTCCTTGCTTGGTGGGGATCCTGTTTCTCCCTCTCCTTCTGCCTACTGCTCTCCCTGAGTGTGCTCTCTCTGTGTCAAATAACTATTTTTTTTTTTTTTTTTAAGATTTTAGTTATTTGACAGAGAGAAACACAGCTAGAGAGGGAACACAAGCAGGGGAGAGTGAGAGAGGGAGAAGCAGGCTTCCCGCAGAGCAGGGAACCTGATATGGGGCTCAATTCCAGGTCTCCAGGATTATGACCTGAGCTGAAGGCAGACGCTTAACAACTGAGCCACCCAGGTGCCCCAAAATGACTAAAATCTTTTAAAAAAATAAACAAAAATAAAAATGTCCTGGGAATTAGTAACAATTATAATACATTATAATATTAGAAACATTACCTTCTCAGTGGAGGCTAACAGGCTTATACCTACCGATAGCTTACAACTATTACAAGAATCCTGATAGTTCAGAAATAGTCAAATAAACAGAACATACAATTATCAAATCCAAATACATGTTTATAAAACAGTTCTCTTTGACACCCTCATTTTATCTCTGAACGGATATCTTGGCAAAAGTAAATGATGGATAAATACAAATCCTTAATTACAAGCAGAGTTAAGATTAACTTTGGCCTCAGAGCGTATGGGTGAAAATCAAAATAGCACAAGATAATACAGTGCATGTAGTTTATCTCTAACAAATGAGCCCTCAGCTTTACACCACCTCAGATTCTAACAAACTCTGTTAAATTCAAATGATTAGGTATACAGCCTTGCGTCCTATGTAAGCAAGGGCCAGGAAAGCTGTACTAAAACCTATTAAACTCAAAGATACCATAAGAAAAACAATTTGGAATAAATTAGGTGTGGTGAAGCATAAACTTTCTCATAAAGGAATAAAGCAGAACATTGAGATTAATATACTCCTATTTTCTACCTCCAGGGCCTTTTCAAAACTATAAAAAGCCAGACTTGGGTCTCTAGACTCCTAGCAACTAGGGGCTTCTTTGATCCATATGGGTTGCAGAGAACACTGAAAGATAAAGAGGCCTTCAGTGGGAAAGTTCACTGAATTCACTTAAGTTTATGATTTACTTTGTATATGTCCTTTGCCCAGCCTAAAAGCTGATCTGACTTCAAAATCAACATACAAGCAACTTTAACATCTTTTGAGTTCTCATTCTCTCCTGACTTTAAACGTGAGCATGCTTTTGTGATGTGGCCAACCTCAGAATTCCAACAAGCCTATCTCCACACTGATTCTGTCCTATTAATCTCCCTTCTCACTCTTAAACCATAGATATAAAAAATAATCATCCATAGAAATGTAAAATTGGCAAAGCCACAAAATGTTGTAATGAATGAACCCTGGAAGTGGTGTTAACCTCTACCACCATCAATGCCACCTTCTGTTTAGCATCTCTATGTCTTTCTTTAAAACTTAGCAAATATCTTTTTTAGTTCTTATATTTTATGCCAGAAGGGGGCATGCCTCAGAATGCTGCTGTCAGGAAAATCAGAGTACAATATTCTACCAGTTTCAGCAGGTAAAGTCATTCAACACATGTGTGGTGTTGTAGCGCCAAGTTATGAAATGTTATATAATACTTGCAAGGACTCCTAACAACTTGAGTGTTTCTCACAAGCATTTTTAAAGAGTTTTTTTTTCTTCACTTATGATTTATAAATTTGTAGTGACATTTTCCCTCCTAGTAAGTCTGCTGAAGTGAAACTCAACTTTATTAATAATTCCATCTACATTTAATCGTAAGACACACTAAAGAAGAGGTTTTCAACCTAACATCTTGAGTAGGCTCTTCTTTTTTCTCTTTTAGCAACTATATTAAACTGTGGCTTTAGAAAAGCTATTACTGTTTCCCAATAACTTGGAAATCTATGTCCTCAAAATCTACAGTATATGTAATATGGTAGTGCAACACATTATTGAATAAAGGATGTCAAAACAGTAAGGAACACAATAGATAAGCTTTCCTATTCCCAAAGTTCTCCTGCAGAAATAATAAATACAGAAATAATCAGAAATTGAATTGTGTGCTGCTTTGCTAATCAAATTAACAAAAATATTGAGGATAACAGAAGTTGCAACTAAAGTGATGTATATTTATGAATTGTAATCACAAAAATATATACCATTAAATGAAAAAAGTCATTATCATCATCATGCAGTCTTAATGGACACAATTCATTTGTACACACAGCACTCTTATAACAAATTTTTCATTCATGTAAATAGTAGACCTGTTTAAAAGAAATAACAAAAAAATAAAATAACAGATACTATATAGATCCCATATCTCATATTAGTTTGTAATTCATAACTGTTTCCATGAAAAGACTGTTGATATATCATGGTTTATACTTAGGATATTATTCCAGTGAACAATGATTATTAAATACATGAATAGATTTCTAATACCTGTTTTATGTATGAGTATGTCTACCAATTAGAAATAGCATTTGGAGTTTCAACTACAGAAGCTTAACAAAATGGAGAATTTTTTTCCTTTTTACATAGAAAACCTTGTAAATCAGCAGTCTATTGCTAGTATGCAAGCTGTATGTTGTCACCAGGAACCCCAGCAATTATATTTCTATTTCACTAACTTCAGTACATGGCTTTCATCAGAGGGGTAACCTCACATTTCCAGCCTTGACATATGCAGGCCAGGCCAGCTGCAGAAAGTGTAGAAAGATTTGAAAAAGCTTACCACTCTGCTGGGTCAACTGTATTTAATGAGCTATTTCAGAAGTCACATACAAATTATCTCAACTCAGTTGCATCTAGACATAGGGAACTATGGGAAACGTAGCATTGTGCTTAGTTAAAACTGGGATTCTATTACTAAGAATGAGAACATGTACACTGGAAGGTCAGCAACAATCTCTGATGACATAAATAATAATGACTTTGAATTAAATCTTCAACAATGCTACACACCAATGAAATATTAACAGGTAAAATTAGTAAAATTTAAAAAAAATTCTGTGAAGGAAAAAGGTATAATTTATTAGTAGATGTTTTGTGTGTCAAAACAGGCAAAAAGTTGGGGTGCCTGGGTGGCTCAGTTGGTTAAGCGACTGCCTTCAGCTCAGGTCATGATCCCGGAGACCCAGGATCAAGTCCCACATCAGGATCCCTCCTCGGCGGGAGGCCTGCTTCTCCTTCTCTCACTCCCCCTGCTTGTGTTCCCTCTCTGGCTGTGTTTCTCTCTATCAAATAAATAAAATCTTAAAAAAAAAAAACAGGCAAAAAGTGACTGACTTTACAAATAGTGACCAAGTACATGAAACAAATCACATCACATGACTTCAAAATTCCATTTTGGGGAATTTACTTTTTAAGTCTCAAAAATGAGGAATAATAATATTTTTATTAACTTATATCCTTAAGATATTCAGAGTCTGATAGTATAAATAATATCAGTATAAAGCAAACTCATCAATGTTTAAAATTTTAAAAAGTAAAAAAAACAGTATAATTCTAAGAACATAGGGATATGATAATTCATTTGATATATTATACATTAATGTGTTTTGTCATTTGATAACACATAGAAATTTACTGTTCCACTCAATGTTAGAATTAATACAATTGCAGAAGCAAGGATTAAAAAGATAAAAATCAAAATGTTAGGTCTATTACTACTAATCATTTGAAAAATTGTCTAAAATTGGTCATATAGGAGTGTTCCTACTTACCACCCAAGATAAGCTTTCCTAAGAGGCTGCAAGCCTGCCCAAGACAAAAGACAGGGAGTGGGTCTTTGATCCTGAAGCATTGAGTAGAGTGCAGACCACAACAACTGCTCTCTACATGAAGATAAAGAAAATAAAAGATTGAAAAACCTGGGCTCAGGCTTTCCTTCCAGATAACTCGCCAATCATATAAATAATACCATCACCCATGAAGTGAAAAAGTGCGTGAATAGTGGAGAGACTGGAAGATTTATTTATAGGAAAGCCTTCTGGGGAGAAAAGAGGACTGTTGCAAACAATTTTGTGTGGTTCACTCTTGAACTGTCCATTGTACATATGCACAGAAAATAAACAAAAATCTCTAAAATTGTGTCTAGAACTCTATGTAATTGAGATATTTCACTGTACATGTTACATGATCTTCAGATCCCAGGTACTTAGACTATAACCATACTTTCTGAGTTAAGAAAGAAATAGTGTTCTATGTTTACTTTAAGAAAGAAAGTACCTTTATTATATAGGATCAATTAACACCACTAAAATTCATGTTTATGAAAAAACACAGATAATTACATTTTATTATGGTGTTCCAAGGAGAAAAATAATTGTGTTTTGAAATGTAATTTTATAAAGTACTATTCTAAATACTTTCATTTAAACAGGATCATTATAAAAATGTTTTGCACACAGAAATATCTTTGAATACATTTTTAAAGTGATCACAAAGTATATGGGTTTTGAATGTGTTGAATTATTTTAATACTTTTACACCATAACTGGAATTCTTGAAGAGAATATGCATTTGCATAAGGCTGATAATCTTTTTTCATTTCTTTCTGTGATTCAGCTGTTGTAATATCCACTGATAATAATAATTATATGTGTTTATTATCCATGATTATCTCTAGATATATATGTGCATTTTCTTTAATTGGACTATAAACTCTAAATAGAAAATCAAAATAAAGTCGCCTCTTGTCTCAGTGCTAGATTTTAAATTCCTTTCCTTGTATCCAGAGTTTCCCAACTGCCCATTGCACAGTTTTACTTGGGGAGCAGAGAATGGAAATGGTAACACAGATACGAGTATATTATGTTAGAAGAAGAAGGTACACAGAGTATAGATTTTCACTGGCCTCCCACTCACCCTCATAGGCTACTTATTCTGAAATGTGCGCACTCACATGAATAAGAGTTTTCAAATGCATAATATATTGTGATGAAAAAGCTGTGTGAAACGTTGAATTAATCCAAAAATCAGAACTACTATCTCTTTATCAGTTTATTTCTGTGTGAAGGGAAAATTCTTTCACACATTAAACTATTTCAAATGATTTTTTCTATCAACAAACCACAATTTTGGTGGAAGAAGTGTAAAAATCATATACAAATAATACTGATACCTTAAAATTATATTTTAATATTAAAATATGTTATCTATTTATTATCTATTATTATATTTTATATTTTTATTAATATATAACTCAGGGCCAGATGTGAGCTTGTGTTTTCTTTAATCAGACTAAAATATTGGCTTTCATAAAATAAACAAAATAAAATAAAATAACAAAATGTTGCTTTTCTTTAAAATAAGAGTTGTTCCTTCAATACATAATGTTTAAATGTCTGCTGAATACCAGGAATAGTTCTAGACACAGGCAGTGTGCTAATGAATGAGAATGAGCTAACTGAGAAGAATGTACTACCTAACAAGAAAGTCTCCCCTCATGGAGTGTAAATTGTATAGACAGAGAATAAAAAGCATAAATATATAGTGTGTTAGGTTACAAGTATAAAGGTGAATTAAAGAGTAACCCCTGCTTGAGGGAAGATCATTAATGACAAATACCACCTCCAGTTCTATTTACTTGAGTGATTTAGTCCTACCTCCTTTCCATAGAACAAAGTTCTGTCATTAACCAGGTCCACTACACAAAGCAAGCAGCTTTTAATGTCTGTCTGTCTATTCCCTTTTATTGCAACTTAGTTTTTAATTGCCCCACAGTAATACAACAAATCACTGTGGATTACTGACAATGAGTCAATATGAATATTATTATTGATTATTTTTGTTTCTAAGGAATAAGCAGAGCTATTAATTTGACATACATGAATATAAAGGGATAGCAAATGTAAAAATATATTTTAGTTCATGAAATATCTGGATGTTACAATATCATGCATCAAATACCAAAGTAATAGGCTTCCTATGTCCAGGCTAGTCCTCCACTATTCTACCTGGTTCCAGACATAATTTCCAGAATTTTTTCATATATGAGATCCTTAAAATATACAATGATTTCAGTAAGCACACAGACAAAAACACAACACTGAAATATTTTGCTCTGAAGAAGGAGCATTGCGTATATCCAATTTGTATATTTGCTAAATAAGGAAGACCGATTATTTAGCAACAGCTTATACTATACTACTTTTCATTTTTCGTCATTATTTTCTTTCTTCAGAAATCTACCCAACCAATAAATAATCATTACTTTTATAAATTAAAAAAAAATTCCAGAAATAATGTTTACATGGCTACCTCTATATTTAACACACTACAAAGTATGTGTTGCAAACTCTACGAGAGAATGTGATATTCAAAAAGTCTATTAAGTAGCACCCATAAAGAACACCTATAAGAACATATGTAGGGGCAGGATATGGAGAAGAAGAAAATGAGCCCTAGGTTTCTCTGGAAAGGACCTGCTTAGATTCTCCTAAGGGGAATCGAAATAGTCAGGTTTCTATACTTCTTTCTCCATTAGTGTTTGTATGCCGTGTGCTCCAGAAAGTTCTAACATTGGATTAGATAACTCTTGAAAAGAACACAGTCCTTGGAGCCGACTGCTGAAGGCTCTCCTAGGACATTGCTCCCAGCAGACAGGATGAAAATCTTTCCTTGAAGAAGAGTCTGTCCATTGCAGAACTTGCCTTTTAACTCTTGTAAAATCTGATCTGTTAGCTTCTTAATTTTTTTTTAATACTTCCTTCTAAATTCTCAATACCAAGCTATCATAAGTCCAGGAATTAAAAAAAGGAATATTTAGGCAATTCCATAAATTCTTTTATACACAAATTTGGACTAAAATATGTTTTTGATGCTAACAATTTTAATGGCTTATGAACCAAATCTGTCATGTAATGCATATCATAATAAGTTTATAACTAAGTTCAAAAGGATTGCTGCAAAATCAATCATTTCATTGCATAATCCAACATTCAGGTTGATGTACAAGTTTAATTAGAAAACATTATTTGATATTAAAATTCACTTTGTGAAAGGAGAAAAGGTAAATTTTTAAAGTTGCTCTGAACGACTCACAGCTCTGAATGATTTATTGGCCTTCTGCCACTCTCAAATGGCTGCCAGTCAATGTTACATGTGGCATCTTTCAGATAGTGTGGCTCTTTCAAGGAAGTACTTTTCATGATAAAAATGCAACTAAAGGACCATGAAGAGGAAAATGTGGTGTTTATCTTAATAGACCAAAACACTTATTTCAAAGGTGAAAATCATTCATAGAGATAGTCTCAAGCCTAGTATTTCAATAATGTGATTTCCAACCATATATTTTAGTCCCAAGAGACAGCGCTTCACTCTCACAGAAAATGACTTGCCTAATCATGCTGGATTTCAAAATCCTTTCCATGGTGTGTGTTTAAATTATTGGCAGAACTTGGCAATTAGAAGTAGAGGAGAGCTTTCAAAAGGGAACCAGTCATTTTCCATTCTTGGCTTCCCTCATTTTATGCCCAGCAGCAGAGACTTTCTCAAGAGCTGAGGAAAAGCAGTAATGTGAAGCACAGAGCCGATATTCAGAGGAATAAAAGCTTCTAGAGCGTTCTCCTGTGCAGATTCTGATTCATCCTAAATCAAAGTATTATTCTGTCATTATCATAGCTACTTAACACTGGTAATGTCTATCTTTTGGTAATACTGATATTTTTCTGATTCTCAAGTAATATGAATTGAAAAGAATTTGGATATTAATGGACAAGAAAACTAGAAACAAATAAATTTTAATTTTAGACAGTTATAATACAGTTAACTTATATGATACTTTAGGGATTATACTGTAAATATACTTAGAAAAACATCATTAAATATCCAACTAATACACAATTGTATATGATTGCATTTTGCTGAATTTTTATCTTGTTCACAAGTCTTCTACACTGTGACATGATTTTCTTTTTCTTTTTTTTTTAAGATTTAATTTATTTATTTGACACAGAGATCACAAGTAGGCAGAGAGAGAAGAGGAAGCAGGCTCTCTGCTGAGCAGAGAGCCGGATGCAGGCCTCAATCCCAGAACCCTGAGGTTATGACCTGAGCTGAAGGCAGAGAGGCTTTAACCCACTGAGTCACCCAGGCGCCCAAGATTTTCTTTTAAAATAAATTTAATTCTTCGATGATCAAAGCATACATGTTTATAAAAGATAATTAAGAAAAAAAGAGCATTTATATTTAAATATCCTACCCTGATCATAATTAATACTTTATGTATATATTTACACTATTGGTCCTATGCAGTGAGTACATATTCAATTTTGTAAAATAAAAGATTTATTTTGCACATAAACTCACTATTGTTTCCCTTAAAAGTAAACGCAATGAACACATTTACATATCAACTTTGTTTAACTGGAAAAAGAATATTTGGCTAAAAACTACAGATTTGGGGTGCCTGGGTGGCTCAGTTGGTTAAGCAACTGCCTTCGCTCAGGTCATGATCTGGGAGTGCTGGGATAGAGCCCCACATCCAGGAAGCCTGCTTCTCCCTCTCTCACTCCCCCTGCTTGTGTTCCCTCTCTGGCTGTGTTTCTCTCTGTCAAATAAATAAAATCTTTAAAAAAAAAAGCTACAGATTTAAGATTTTCTTGTTTTGTAATTCAATAGAACTTTCCAAAAAAGGGTGTATTTTTTAAATTTCATTTTTCCTACAGCATGATATTGGTGACTTCTATTCTTATTTTTTATTTTGAATCTATTTGTGGAATGACATACACTCTACTGCATTTTTTTTAACACAATGAGATAGTGTCCCCCTTTTTATTAATGCTGTGCATTGTACCTTCTGTGGTTCAGTATGTTGAATACTGCAATGATTAAAGTAAACATTTTGGAGGCAAATTAGATGCTTCAAATTCCAAATCTGTCACTAAATTGTTTTGTGGCATTTAGCAAATTTCATAATCCTTTAGTGCCTCAGTTTTGTAGAAATATGATCAGCAGTTTATTGCAATAATCAAAGAAAGTTAGAATATCTGTATCAGACTCAAAAAAGTTGACAGAAGTATTAAATGAGTTATTATATGCAAAACAATCAGAAAAGTGCCTTAGGGAATATGGGTACTTACATTGTTTTAATAATTTCAAATTTCTGGTCTGCCTAGGGGGGCTCAGTTGGCTAAATGACTAATTCTTGATTTCTGTTTGGGTCATGATCTCAGGATCCTGAGATCAAGCCCCACACTGGGCTCCATGCTGAGTGAGAAACCTCTGGGATTCTCTCTCTCCCTCCCCCACCAAACCTTAACCCAGTTCATGCTCATGCTCTCTCTCTCTCAAAAAGGATAATAATTGAAAATTTTATGAGAGGAGTTTTATATTTTTACCCCAAACAATTCTTCAAGACAATTTTTGAACAACTCTTTTACCGTTGTTTACAGTATGTATTGTTGACAGGTTGATTTCTCTTTACATATTCTGGACTGTGTGTTCTATCTAATCTATTATTCAGTATTCATTCTAGTGTAGCTTTGGAATATAGGTGACATTCAGTGAATTGGAGTCTGGAGTCCACACCAAGAAACAACTCTTGAGATGTCTTGTTGAAAAATGGTGGTTTATTAAAGCATGGGATCAGGACCAGTAGACAGAAAGAACTGCTGCACTAGGGTTGTGAGGGGTGGCCGATTATATACTATGGGATTGGGAGAGGTAAGGAAAAAGGGAGGTTTCTAAAGGACTTTCATATCCTAAAGAGGACCTACAAGATATTGGAGGCCTTGCCATTGTCAAGTTAAGGTTGTTTTTCCTGCTAACAAGGCATTAACAAGAAGATAGTTGGGAAATTTTCAGAAGAACTGTATATTCTGCTAGCTTCAAGTATCTGTCAATGAGCTGCAAGTTGTAAGGACATTTTAAATTTTTTTAAAAGATTTTTTATTTATTTGACAGAAAGAAACATAGCCAGAGAGGGAACACAAGCAGGGGGAGTAAGGGAGGGAGAAGCAGGCTTCCAGCTGAGCAGGGAGCCCAATGTGGGACTCGAACCCAGGTCTCCAGGATCATGACCTGAGCGGAAGGCAGTCGCTTAACCAACTGAGCCACTCAGGCACCCCAAGACATTTAATTGTATCTGCATCTCCTTCTGGATGCTAGGCTCTTGATATAAATGCTTTGTTTTTATAAAGTGCTAAGATATTTGTAAACTGAGGGAGACTCAGGTCTTGCAGGATTGTGATCTCTACAAGTTAACTATTTGTTTTTCCTTTCTTTAGCTTTAGGACAGCCAGGAGTGCCTGAGGAGTGTCACATATATCTTATGGGTGGATGAGTTGGGAGGCGGGGGTGTGGAGTGTCACCTTATGCTTTGTCCTCAGTTTGCCTTCTGTTCCCTCATCAATTCCAGTGTTTCTTGAGCAACATTTAACTACTGACTGCAAACTTGAAAAAAACCCTCTGCACTTCTGTGGGACCACATTCTCTGGATTAATTCCATCTCAATCCAATCCTTCTTTATTTATTTTCTAAACTTTGAATTCTATGAGTATCCCAAAACTAGGTCTTAGGTCTTCCTTCAACCATATCTGTCTTCCCATTTGATATTGTTTATTCACATGGCAGTATACTTCATGTTAATGCTGACAAATCTCAAGGGCCCAGACTAGTCCTATAAATTGCAGTTTTCTGTATATGACTGTCTAATTGACAATGATGTCTCATAGACATTTCGAAGTTACTTGGTCCAAAGCAGACACTTTGTCCTTTTCTGTATTACCAACTTGTTCCTTGTCTTATCTCTTCATCTCTGTAACATGCTGAGCATACCACAGCACAACTATTTTTCCAATTCTAAAGTCTAGGAATCAGTCATCATGTCTCCTTTTTTCCTGTCCACACATGTATACAACATGTATACAATTAGTTCATTCTAAATCAAAAGCCATGTGATTACAGTGGGAAGCATACTTTGAGTCAAACAAAACTGATACCATTTCTGGCTCTTATGTTTTTCAGCTATATCATACATGGTAAATTACTTAATCTTCCTATCTCTAAGTCTTTTTATCTGTAAATATAATGCTTAACTTCTGATTTGATCGTAGGATTTTATTGAAACTGCCGTTGTCATGTTTATAGCTCTCTTTCTTGATTATTATACCTATTAAGTACCTAAACATTTAGTTTTATCTTGATTTTGCTAACTAATGCTTCTCCTAGAGTGTTAAAAGAATGATAAAGATAATTCTTGGTATAACTACAGAGAGATGTGAATGTGCCTTTGAAGTAAGAAATACAGTTGGTTTCTTAAAGAAATTGTTACTTCTTTTTAAAAGAATTTATTTATTTATCTGAGAGAGAGAGAGTGAGTGAGAGAGAACATGAGAGGGAAGAAGGTCAGAGGGACAAACAGACTCCCAGCAAAGCTAGGAGCCCAATGTGGGACTTGATCCCAAGACTCCAGGATCATACCCTGAGCCGAAGGCAGTGGCTTAACCGACTGAGCCACCCAGGCACCCTGAAATGGTTACATTTTATTAAGATGTCAAATTCAAGGTGATATGTGGGTTGCTTTATTTAAAATGTTGACAGAAATATTGAAATTGAACTTTTAAACAAAAAACAAATGCCTCATCTTGTCTTCTATTTAATCCTTTTAACAAAAAATTAATAATGATCATTATTAATTATTGATGTTTCAAAATGTTATTTGTAGTAAATATTTTTGATTTTGAAAAATGAGGATTTATGTTTCTGTCTTGTCACCTTGAATATTCTTGATGCTACTTTTCCTAAAATTAGGTTTCAAATTTAGACTATTAAGACTGATAACATGTCTTCTTTGCATAAAATATTTGAATTTCCTGGAAAGAACACCAGGTAATAAAGAGCTTTGCTCCTTCAGCCTATAAATGAAGGATAGTAGAAATAATTCTGAATGTCTTGGTATGTTCTGAGTGGTAATCAACTTAAATATTTTGTGAGGAATCTTTTATATACTAAACTTATGAATCAAAGAACAAGCTTAATTATGTGTAAAAATATATATATTACTATAAAGTCTTTTCAGTCAATATGTAGTTTCCATTTAAAAGAAGCATGCTCATGTTTAAGAACAGAAACTGATAGAATAACTATCTACAATATTCCCCCCACCCCCAGGCTTTAATACCTCATCTAGCAGAGCCAATCAAAGCAATGGCATCAATAGACATGGACTTTGTCATTATCCTCCCTGCTTTTAGCATGTCTTACACTCAGGGACATTATTAACTATATTCACATAAACTTTATATTATAACTCAAGGGAGGATTTCACTCTTTTCTATTCTACTGATGTGAGTTAATATAAAACTTTACCCAGAATTGTTCAGTTTTATTGGCACAGTGAGTACAAATTACTCATTGTATTTAATCAATAGTTTGGGAGAAATTTTGCTAAAAATGCTGAGTGAATCTTTACTGCTTGTCTCAACCATCATTGTTATAAATCTTGGCAAAACCATAAAGTGTTCTTTGTAAGAATTCAAATGTATTTCATACAGCTTGTGCTACAAATGGATTTTGAACATTTCTTGATCATTTTTGGCTTCTTTGTATGAAGAAAAACTTTCTCTCTAGCACTCAAACCTATCCCCCTAGTAACAGGGGAAACCGTTTAACTGGAATTTTTATTGAAGAACTTAGTAATGTCTGTCATTTAATTAGAATTCATTGTCCACACCACTCTCAACCTTCATGGAAAGTAGAAAGAACAGATAGAATTCTGAAACTAAACCTGGCAAAGTTCACAGAGAACTTTAAACCTGCAAAGTCTGAGGTATTTCCTCCTTCCATGGTTCAGCTGTGCTTTGGGAGTTAATTACCAGACTACGCATCTGTGAATATCACTTCTGATTTTTAAATCTACATTTGTTTATATAAATGTTACAAGTGGCTAATAAAATCCATTCTTATCACCAAAAGGCACTGAAACCTTAATATTATCTTGAGCCATGCTTGCAGAATTGTTTCTCAAATCTAGATATCTGGCCTTCTGGAAGAGACATCAGAGAAAGACATCAGTGGAAAAATAAATATCAGGAAGTTCTGCCAATTAGCAAAGCAAAAATCTTCAAGAGATTGATCCTTTGACTTGACAACTTGTTCACACTTTATCTAGAAGATATTGCAGTATTAGATAACTAAAAATCTAAAACCCCAATTATTCCACATCTATGAAGGAAACTTATGCCTGCAAGGAGCACAACACTCACAGATCATTTATAGAAGGCAGCTTTTATAAGGTGCATTCATTATTACAAAATATACTTACTATGCAAAGACTACATATTTTTTGAGCACATACTTTCCACATGTATAAAGCTTTTTTCAGAAATACATTTTCAGAAAGATAAGTCCTGGAAATGCAGTAGATAAATAGTGGTATGCATTTAATACTTACTCATATTTATAAGCTTCAAAAATATGATTTACCCTGCTGTCTGTATAACAAGTTTTCCATTTTATATCCTCTACCTGATTAACACTGGAATGGTACTGAATGCAAACAATAAAATGTATCAACCCTAATGACTGCTACTGGATGTGTAGTTCCAAAATATGTTAATTAGTGCAGCAAACTTGAAAGAAATGAACCATATTGGTAAGATAGGCAAAATAATGAGCCCTCAATGTCTAGAGGTCTAGATTCTAAACCCTGGAACTGATAAACATGTTGCCTTACATGGCAGAAGAGATTTTGCAGATGGGATTAATGGTAAGGACTTTTAAATAGGATTGTCCTAGATTTGGGGGTGACTATATTTAGTCATATGTCTTTTTGCAAGTAGAAAAGCAAAGCAGAATAGGACGCAATGTGTGAAGGACTTGATACTCTCTTTACCAATGACTTTGAAGATGAAGAAAGATAACTGTATGGACTGAATGTTTGTATCTCTCCCAAATTCACATTATTTGAAGCCCGAAACTTTAACATGTTGGTATTTGGCTACAGAATCTTTGGGAAGTAATAAGGTTTAGATGACATCATGAATATGGCATCCCATGCTGGGATTAGTGCCTTGAGAAATAGAGGGAGACACACAAAGGGTGATCACAAAATGATAAAAAGCCCTGGGTCATAGAGTGAGGTGTCTATCTACAAACTAAGAGGTGTGTTTTTGCCAGGAAATGAATACACTGGCACCTTCATCCTTGACTTTGTACCTTCCAGAAGTGAGAAATAAACATCTGTTGCTTAAGGTATTCAGTGTTTGGCATTTGATGTATCAGCCCAAGCTGGGCAACACAAGAAACACGAGCTGAGGAATGTAATTGGGCTCTAGAAGTTAAGAGAGGCAAGAATATAGATCTTCCTATAAAGTCAAAGGAATAATGCAGTCTTGCTAATACCTTGATTTTAGTCCAGGAGAACTAGTGTTGAACTTCTAATCTGAAGAACAGTTAGATAATAAATTTATGTTGTTTTAAGCCACTAAAGGTGTGATTTTTGCACCAACCATAAGAAACTAATAAATTTGGCAAGTGAATACATGTGTTCATGATGGCCAATTAATATCACTCAGTTCCATATTGGCACATTATTTCTCTTCCCTCAAAACACAAAACAAAACGAACAAAAACAACAAAGACAATTTTACTAAATAACTTGATTTTTTAAAAGAAGAAAAAGTTGAGACTCTAATCGATTTGAAATATTGAAATCGTAAGGACTCAACAGGAATTCTATAAAGCTTTCTTCCCTCTATCATCCAGTTTTTTAAAGATTTTATTATTTATTTATTTATTTGACAGAGATCACAGGTAGGCAGAGAGGCAGGCAGAGAGAGAGGAGGAAGCAGACTCGATCCCAGGATCCTGAAATCATGACCTGAGCACAAGGCAGAGGCTTTAACCCACTGAGCCACACAGGTGCCCTATAACCCAGCTATTTGATATTACACTTTATCAGAAGTCATGAAAATTGAGAAATTTCTGCATACTGTGGGTTTGGTGATTACAGATGAGCCATAAAATGTCAAGGAGGTCAAGGAAGTCCTCAGCCAAGAAGTAAATGACAATGGGCAGCTGATGGTTTAAAACAGATAAGCCCTGGACCCAATATTGCCGTTTCTAGGTGGTACAATAGCTGCATTATGGGATGAATATTGCATATTTATAGAATTTTATGAGATATTTAATTATAGTAGGAAGACAAGAAAAAGATATAAAAATCATGTAATTAGATAATGTTGGCACATTTTTCCTGTAGTAGTCAACCACCAAGTAGGTCTTCAGTGATCTTTACCTCCTGGTATGCATGCACTTGTTTAGTTTCTTCCCACATTGATCTAGAACTGCTCTAGGTTACTTACTACACATGACAGAGTTGACAATGTGTGATAGCGCCCAACTTGAGGCTAGGTCATACAAAGTATGATGGCTTCCATTTTGGCCTCTTTCAGTTTTCACTCTGAAAGCAGCCAAGCATCATGTTAGAAGGACTTTGAAATTACTTTAGGAGATATTTATGTCAAGAAAAAAATGAGGCCATCTCACTAACTTAGAAGCCTTGCAAATGAGCCACTCTGGAAGTAAATGTCCCAGCCTTAGCCAAAGCTCCAGATGACTATAGTTCCAACCAACAAATTAAGAGTAGTCTCTTTATTACCTATCATGAAATTATGACTGCATAAATACTGGCAGAGATAATAAAAACTTGTTGTGGCTTTTTTAAAAAAATATTTTATTTATTTATTTGTTCGTTTATGTATGTATGTATGTATGTATGTATGTATGTATGTATGTATTTTTATTTGATTGTGAGAAACACAGCTAGAGAGGGAACACAAGCAGGAGGAGTGAGAGAGGGAGAAGCAGGCTTCCTGCCAAGCAGGGAGTCCAATGTGGGCTGGATCCCAGGACTCTGGGATCATGACCTGAGCCGAAGGCAAACACTTAATGATTGAGCTACCCAGGTGCCCCAAAACTTGTTATGGTTTTAAGACATTATGTTTTAGGTAATTTCTTATGCAACAATAGATGGTTAATATAGCACCCATATCGAGCTCTCTGTGTTCATCAGATTGAGAGTAGAATCTGTTCTTTTGGCTTAATATGTGTTCTGTTTTCCTTAGAAGTAGACTACAAATATTGATCATAATTCTTCCTTTAGTATTTGTGACATTGTTCAAATGTGTGATTTCCAGAGTTAAAGACTTTTATTCAGATGCTGTCCCATCAAAATGATGTAATAGATGATAAAACCAAAGAATAGAAAAAAAAAACCTGACTGTATAGTTAAAATAACTCCCCAAAATATCTGATATATAATTATTCCTCTTCAAACAGCAGTGTATGTCTGGATTGATCATGTTCCCAAATAGTAATGGTCTTTCCTCCAACTCAGGCTGAAGGACAATGAGATGGGATAAAAGAAATAAAACAATCTAGGTCAATATAACTTTGTATCTTTGTTTATTTTCTTCTTGTAAGACTTTGTCCTGGAAAGAAAAGAGTATCCAATACTAAATAAATTTATTGTTTGCTATAGGAAATCACTAAACAGCAATTTATCTGAAACAACAGATTGCTCACATGGGCAAATATTTTATCTATTCAATGATAGTTTACTTATCAAAATTTGCTTTAAGACCCTCACCTAACTGTGGCCACCAAGAAATTATTACATTTTGATCAATTTCTATGTTACTCCTCTTGGAAGATTCATTTAACTCACTTGAGCCCCCACTTCATAACCAGGGAAAAGTCTGCTCTGAGTCCTTGCCATTGAAAAATGGCTAAGAATCTGTCAAAGAGACATACTTCATTGGTAGAGAGAGTTTTAATAAACAGTTTTACTAAAAACAAACTGCATTTTGGGGAGTTACACTGACTAAAATATAAAATGTTAGCTTACGTATTATTTTCTGATGATGCTATATATACTAGACATCATTCATCATTACAAAATATACTTACTATGCAAACAATATGCATTTTTTGAGCACATACTAAATTCCAAGTATTCATTTAAATGATGCGAATATAGAAGACTGATCAAAACCATATCCTTACTGTATGTACATTCTAATGGAATACTAACATACGCTTTATATTATAGCATGCTAAGTAAAGAACGTGCTGATATAACCAGTGTCATGGCAACAGGTAAATTTTATGGGAGCATTTCCTTTTACAGAAACACTGTATTCACTTTCATAGTGTGTATTTGTGTTTGTGTTTGTGTTTGTGTGGCAAAGCTGATAGCAATTTTTTTTCTTGCAGCTAGCAATAATTTGACATCTTAAATGTTCTATTGGGAAAGGCTTCTCAGTAATAAATAGAAATTCTCATTTAATTATTAATCTTATCTGATATTTTTCCTTGGATGTAGTATTATATTCCATTTTTACACACACATACTTAATCTGCTATTTTTTTTCATGGTAATAGAAGGGATAAAATGTCATTTCTATTATACACCAAAACCAGTCATTTTGAGAGATGCCTCATCTGAAAAATAACAATTTATAGCTACTTTATAGATTAATATGAAAATTTGATGTTTCTTTTCTAGAAATTCAAATTCACATTTCAGTAAACGGGCATCTCTCTCTGCAAAACCTGAGAATGTAATTCTTTTGAAAAATAATCTGTGCTAGGAAGTAATATGTCATTTTGGGAAAAGGCCAATCACAAATAGTAATTACACAGAAAATCAAGCCACACAAACATCCTTTTCCCTTACAGTTAAGAGTCCTTGCTGCTCTGAAATGTATACAGGATTACCAAATGGAGGATCATGTTTTTGACACTTCAGAGAGAAAATCAGTTATACAGCAACACAGCTAACACAATCAAACATATGCAAACCTGGAAAGGAACAAGATGAGTGTTTTTCATATTAGTTCAGCTGTCAAGAAAGTATAAAATAAGACTATCATTTTTACTGAGCCATGATTTTACTTTTCACATCAGTATTTGTTCAGTTTGCAACTTCATCAGCTTTCTCCTAGGCTGTGTTCCATGACATTGAAGGACAATTACATTGCATTTGTGATAGTGTAAAAGAAGATGACAAGAGAGCATGGCAGCATTTGAATTAATTTCTATTATTAGATACATTGCATGACCAAATAACTTAATGTCTATTTTTCCATAGCATTTTGATGAAGATGATCATTTATTAAATTAGTCATTTTAGGAGACATTGTAATATTTAAAATTAGAAATATCTTATCTAAGGGTCAGAGTTATAATTTTAAAAATTATTTTGCAGTGTATAGTTAATGTTTAATGCCCTAAGGATTTCCACTTCCTTTCAATGTCTTACTTCCTTCACAGAAAGATTCCATGTTTGGCTTAATGTAACTATTATATATTTTTTTTATTTGCAACCAAACTAATGGTCAGTAATAAACATTTCCTGCTAGAAGAATAAATTCTTATTCTCTATATTCTATAGAATTTCTTTTTTCTTTCATAGCGCCAGATAAAATTAAAGTATAATAAGATGCATGAATCTTCCTGTAGGAATATGTGCCGGGGGCCAGCCCCAGCAACAGTGGGGATGGAGAGGTGAGGAAGGCATCAGCGCTTTTGAATGAGGAGACCAGACTCAAAGTGTGGTATGGGGATCTCCTAAAAACACTGTTCCCAGGGCTGTTATTTATAGTACAGTGTTACATATAAGATCAAAGAGTTTCGATTTAGATCACAGTTTCTTTTAAGTCATGATTCATCAATCTTGTGTGACAATAGTGCCCATGAAGACTCCAACTATTACACAGGATGTTCTGGTTAAAGCCTGATACTTTCTGCCTCCCCCTTAAATACAGGGAGGTAAACAAGCGACTGGGTGGTTGTGAGATTTTTATTGTTTAAACTAAGTTAGTTACAATGCAGCTACCATACTACTAAGATTATTTTTCTCATTATCTCAATAATCATGTTTTAAAAGGGTAGGCTGAAACTTGAGGCTTGACGTAAGCAAGCTAAAAGTAGGAGCAGAGAAAGGTTTGATATAATTGTAGGTAGAAAGAGAAAAGTGTTTTTCAGAACTAGTCAGGTGGAAAGGGAGAACAAAGAAAGCAAGGCTGCATGGCTTCGATGACCGCAACTCTGCCTCATTTCCTCACTTTGAGGGAGGGTCATGGGTTCCGTGCCTTGCAGAGATAACCCATATCAATGACCATGCCTCTGGTCCATGGAAAATATGGATATAAAGTAAGATGAACTCATGAGTGTCTGATGATGGATGGTTGAAGAAGTTACTTTTGATATTTGTCTTAGGACACTAAACTCCTAACCTAGTATTTAGATCTTCTTAATTGAGGCCCAGTGCATCTCAAATTCCAAGCAGGTAGAACATTTGGAGTGGAGATCTCTTCTAGGAATAGCCTCTCACAGGGAAAACATGACAAAACTAAGGACAACTCTCATGAAGTTCTGATAGATGACCAAGCATGGTTCTGCAGTGACCATGCAGATGCTGATCTCAGGAGATCTGCACTCATCCATCCATCAGTCCTTAGGATCAAACAGAGAGGTAAAATTATTGGATTTAAGTTTATTCTTTTTCCTATGAACTTCCTTTTATATATTAAAATATGATCACAAAATGCAGAAGGAAAATAAGCAATATCCTGAGTACTGTAGACAGGTTTTCATCAAAAATAAAATATCAAATGATCAAAGAATTTCTAAAAATCATTCCTCATTTGTAGAGGTAAAAATAAATGCAGAATTTGAGGATCCAACAAAAATAAATTAGATTTAAGGTCTAACATGAAACTTATTTTATCACTATGATCAAGGAGACCCTCAAATGGATGATTCGAAAGAATAAGGGAAACTCCATGTTTCTGTGTTAAAGATCTTGTACTATAATGGGAAAGGGGTCTTAGCTGTTTCTGTAGAACTTTCCATAGAACTTTGCCTATTGAATCCCCCCAAAACCAACTAAAACATGTGGAGTAAGCAAAGCTAAATAACAAAGAAGTATGGCTACAAGGGAAACCATCACCTTGACAGGGTGATGTTTTAGAAGGGTAGATGATGAGGTGAGATTTATAGGCCATTGGAGTCTGGGCTTAAGTGGTTAGGTAGGCCTTTCTAGGTCAGTAACTAACTAGAATAGGTAAAGTCTATGACTTAAGCACTTAAGATTGAGGGACACTCAGATGAGGGCTTTGAAATGAGTCTACATAATAAACTGCTGTTTAATAAATAGCTATCTGCCAAGGTGAGAAATCTATCATCAGAAAAGAGAGCTGTTTGCTCACACAAATTGGTTTGCAGGAATTTCCTGAAGCAAACAATAAAGCTATTTACTAGTTTTCAGTCCTAGTTTCCTGAAAAAAAAAATTATGAAATAAATTTTTAAATCATGTTGACATAGGGGCCACTGGGTGGCTTAGTCAGTTAATCATCTGCCATGGGCTCAGGTCATGATCTCAGTGTCCATTCTCCCTACTCAGTGAAGATTCTGCTTCTCTCTCTCCCTCAGCCTCTCCCCCTACTTGTGGGTTAGTTGCATATGCATGCATGCTTCCTCAATTTTTCTCTCTCAAATAAATCTTCAAAAAAATCATGTTGACCTAGATGTTCTCAGGTTTTATTTCTAATAGTAAAGCTATGTAAATACAGATAGTCTAAAATTTTTATGTACTGTCGATTAATATTGTTCAGCCAAGATATAGTTTTATTTGCTATGAGCTTCAGCTGGAAATCTAAAAAATCTCAATTTCTCTTCTTTAATGATCATTGTAACTGTGATAATTTCCTTCAACTGGATGTGTGTGTGTGTGTGTGTGTGTGTGTGTAGATTGTGTGTACTCTGTCAGCATATTCTAAAAAACCCTTTCTAAAATTTCAATTTAGAATGAATGGAAGAACTATTAAATTGTTTAAATCTTTTATTACTTAAATCCTGTATTACTTCAATTGATTGTTCTATATTTTTATTGTAAAGTTTTTGATATGTTGTCATGAAATTAAATGAAAAACCTGTTCATCATGAAAACAGGAGTTTTTATTTTCAAAAAGGATTCTCCACCATCTGTCATTTACAGAAAAGAGTCAATTCTTCAGGGCATATAAGTGTAAATTTCCTTCTGTTGGTGTGGAAGTAAGCAAAATGCTGATTATTATACATTCTTCACAGGATCCTCTGAAGCTTCAGGTAAAACTGCTAAGATGAAGAAGAATAAAAATAAGTTGCTAGAGTTTCATAATTACAAATTAGGAAATAAAAATAGAATTGTTGCTTGAATTTTGTATTTCTCTCCAGGGAATTAAAAGCAGTACATAAACATTTTTTAAAAACAAATGTTGATATTGTCCTATGTTGACTCCATATGTGAGCAATTTACCTTCTGTTAAAGTCACTATTGGACTTTTTTTCCCCCAATGTGAATGTACTTGTCTGCCAGAAATTTTGATTTTTTTCATCTGAAATGAGATGATAATACATTTTATAGCATATCTATTTTCCAGTAGGAAAATAAATATTGTGTATTTTGACATATAGATGACTAAATAAACTTATATTTGAAAGAATCCCAGAAACAAGATGCCACATCCAATATAAACAATAAGGGCATATTGCTTGATTTTTACACACAATAAATGTTTCCCAAATAATAATAAAGGGACAATTTTACAGCTTCATTCCCACAACTTATAGCAATGATGCCCATGCACTCATATGTGACATTGTATTTATATATAGAGAGGGACTATGTATGTCATTAACACCATCTTCATCATCATCAACACTACCATAGAGCTCTCCATTTTTATGTGTGATCATGTGTTTATGTGTGTGTGCATGTGTATTCCAGGTGATGGAGAATTTCTACATCATTTGAAATATGTTGCTCTCTCATTACTGGGTAAGTAAAATGTAGTTTATAAATTATATAATTACACCTATAGACATCTTCTACTTCCTCAGTACTAATTAAAGCTCAAAAATATTTTGTACTTCTATGAAAAATACTTCCATATCTCCTTATCTTCTTTTATTTTCACTTTTGCTCATTTTTAAATATCTAACACTTTGTCAAACAAACTCTAACATTAAGTTTACAACCTTGGTCTCAGAATAGTAATACATATTACCTTATTAAGGCCTTGATCATAAAAAAATATTTGCAAGGAAAGAAAAATAAATACTGAACTATGTCAAATAAAGGATCATTCTGTTGTTTATGCAATAAAGTACTGAATTGACCATCATAATCCATTATAAGGTAATTAAACAAATGAAGAGATTGGAAGGTATTACAAAAATTTTACTGCAATTAATTAATGTGGTCATTCGTCTATGGGAAGGTACTGTGTAATTGTGTAATTGTACCTCTGTCTTTACTTTCTCTGAATATCATATTCAAATACAAACTGATATAATTCATGCGATATAAAGTAACAAAAACAATTTTTTCAGCTTTTCAATGTATCTTATTTCATCTAGGAGATACTTTCATAAATATATAATTATAGTTTCATAATTTGGCTTTATTAATGCTTGTTTTTAAGGAGCTTTAAGGCTAATAGCAGAGTCTTCTTCTCTTGCATATTCAGTTGACTAACTTTATTGCTTGTGACTTTCCCAAATTAATAACATAATTACTGTGACTAGTAATTTATTCAACATGAGTTTGTAAAGAGACAAGTCATATTATTAAGTAAAACATTGGTGAACACTTCAGAAGACATATTATTAAACAAAGATGTACCAATCAACCAGGAAAAGTTAGTAATACTTATGAAGGGTCATTTCCAATAGTTGATATTGCAGAATATTTATCATTGCAATGGTCATATAAATAAAAAAAATTAAAAATAAGGGAGAGAGAGAGAAAGAGAGAAATAGAAAAATTTAATAGTAACTTCTTGTTTTAGTTTTAGTTGAATATTGTTTATTTAACACTATATAAATGTATCATTTTGTTAAATGGCATTAATAAGGGCATTCATGTTGAATTAAAAAATTTAGAATAATTATTTGAAGAATGCACCTACTAATAACCAAACTTAACTAAAATGCCTAAGTGTATACTTAACCAGTAATATACCAATGAAGAAAACTGGAAAACAATCATGAATGACACAAATTTAGATTTGAACACAGGTAGAGAAATATCATGTTCTTGAAAAAGACAAAATCATAAATGTGTCAATTCTCCTTAAATAAACTATACCTTTCATGTTATTACAAAACAGTATTTTCTCATGTTTGTTTTCCTGGATTTAGGTAAGTTGACTAAAATTGACCTGGAAAGACAAGGAAGCAGGACTATGAAATCAAAGTATCTTGATCATATCAAATCATATTTCAAGGCAGGACAATACTCTCTTTAAGGTCTCCAGGGGAAAATCTTTCCCATTTTTTCTTTTTTTCCCTCTCAGCTCCTGATGTTGCCAGCAATCCTTGGTGTTTCTTGGCTTGTATATGCTTCCCTCTAATCTCTACTTCTATTTACACAATTCTTCATATATCTGTGCCTTCACATTGGCTTCTTCCTCTGTGTGTCTGTGTCTCTTTTCCCATAAAGACACCAGTCATACTGTATTTGGTCCCATCTAATGATCTCATCTTAACTAGGTTACATCTACAAAGACCTTTTTTCCAAATAAGGTCATGTTTCTGGTAACTGGAGGTTAGAACTTCAATTATTGGGGGGTTGGGGGAGGGAGTGACACAATTCAAACCACAACACTATCTTATTGGTTCACTCATTAATGAGTTAATAAATCTTTGATGTACACATTCTTACATTTAAATGAATGACTTTATACTTTGTTGTATAGTTTGGCCCACGCAGATGACCAAGTGGAATCATCTACCTTAATCAGTTAAACTATGTTGCCTAAGCAGAGAATGTCACTGATGTTCAAACACAAAAATACCTTTTACTTTACCTTTAGAAGAAGAGAAATAGAATCTACCTTGGCTGCTTTCCTATTTCTCTCCTTTTTATTCTGACTCCTTTTTTCTTGTTGTCCCTTCTATTTCTGGTTATTGGTTGTAGGTGAAGAAAATGTTTCTCTTTTTCCCTTCTAGTTTCTTTGGTCTAAAAATTAAACTGACACAAAACAGATTAACAGGATAAAAACAAATTAAATTTTGTGCATATAGGAACTCCACAACAAAAATGTAAGACTCAAGGAAATAACCAAAGCAGGCATCATTTTTGCCTTTTAGATAAATGAACAAAAATTTTGTCAGGAATAGACAAGACAAAAACATTTGCACCATGGGGTAGTTAATTAGGGAGGAATTAACAAGGTTGTTTACATAGCCTTTTTGGCTGTAAGTTTCCTATTTCTGGTAGTAAGGATGCTTTCCTTATTCCCCTGCCAAGACAAAGAATGGTCAGTGTGTCCTTCTTGTGTGGGCTGTTTCTGAACTAACTTTAATTCAAAATAATCAATATGCCAAAATGGCATATTATGGGGTAGCATATTCTGCTTTCCTTTATGGTCAGTTTGGGTTCTAATTCTGATTGATGCATGGCCAACAAGTTATTCTCTACTGCTTTAGCACAGATTCTTTCCTCCAAACAATGCTGAGTAGAAATAATGAAAGGGAATAAGTTTGCCTTGTTCTTGACCTTAGGTAAAAGGTTTTTAACATATCATAATTTGGTATAATTTTAACTGTAAATGTTTACAGATATCTTTTGTCAGGTTAAGGAAGTTGCTTACCATTCTTAGCTTGCTGAGAATTCTCATTAATGCTGAATTTGGACAAATATTTTTCTGCTTCTATGTACATGGTTATATATTTGTCCTATCACCTTGTTATTTTGGTTAATGACACTGATTTATTTTCAAATAATGACTATACTTTGGTTTAAGAGACTATTTTACTAATTCTAATGTTTATCACAAGAGGTGAAAGCTAGAACTGGTTAGTAAGTACATTAAGAAATTTTTCACATTATTATTATCATTTTATCTTTGAGAGAGAGAGAGAGCACATGTCAGCAGAAGGGGAGGGACAAAGGGAGAGTGAGAAAAGTCTTAAACAGACTCCCAGTGAGTATAGAGCCCAAGTTGAGGCTCCATCTCAAAGCCCTGAGATCATGACCCAAGCTGACATCAAGAAACTGATGCTTGGGGTGCCTAGGTGGGTTGTGTGGCTAAATGTCTGTGTACTGCTTAGGTCATGATCACAGGGTCAAGGGGTGGAGCCCTATATCAAACTCCCTGCTTAGTGGGTGGCCTGCTTCTCCCTCTCCATCTGCTATTTCAGATGCTTGTAGGCTCACTCTCTCAAACAAACAAATAAAGTACTTTTAAAAAAGCATAGACACCTACCAACTGACACACCCAGGTACCCTTTGCACATTATTTTTTTTTTAAAGGAAAATGCAAAGATATAAATTCTGTAATCTAAAAATGAAGTGAAAATTGCAATTCTGTGTTTATAGAACAGCAATTGAAATCTATAGTATGGAATATAAACTTTAGAAACTTTTGTAATATAGAAATATATGTAGAGAACTAGAAACAGAAGTCATAGCTGTATAAGAGAGGGGATGGAATAAAACAATGTAAGTACCCCTATCAAAAGCAAAAATCCAAGAATTTAAATACTATTCAGACACAAACAGATACAAGATAAAAGAAAATTTCATGAACTTTTTTTTCAAGATTTTATTTATTTATTTGTCAGAGAGAGAGAGAGAGAGCACGCACAAGCACAGGGAGCAGCAGGCAGAGTGAGAAGCATGTTCGCCAAGAGCCCCACGAGCTATTTTTTAAATAAACCTGAATCATGTATCAGAATGTGAACTGGATTTCTGATTAAATTAATAAAAATATACCCTTTATAAACACATAATATTTAAAATACAATGACAACAGAAACATATCTACAATAATTATGCAGGATTAATATTTTGATTTCTGTAATGTAAAAATGTCTGGATGACCTTTGACTTTTTTTCATAACCTATCCTCTAAAGACTAGAGGAACTTTCTTTCTGTTGGGTTTTTGCCCGGAAGACAACATTCTTAAACTATATAATGCACACTGCTTAAAAATGAAAGGATGTTTGAAGATATATTAAGATATATGGTAGATAATAATATTAATGTGCAAAGTAGAATTCGCCACAACATTATATTAAGCATTCATCAATGTATTGATAAAAACCAGAGAGGATGTTATGATACATTGTTGATTATTATTGACATATGAGTGATAGGACATCAATTATATAAATCAAGGTATTTATAGTAAAAACAAAAAGAACCAGCACACATGAAATAAAATGTAAACCTTTCTACATTAAAAGCTTTTCTAGGGGGGCACCTGGGTGGCTCAGTGGGTTAAAGCCTCTGCCTTTGGCTCAGGTCATGATCTCAGGGTCCTGGGATCGAGCCCCACGTCAGGCTGTCTGCTCATCAGGGAGCCTGCTTCCACCTCTTTCTGTGCCTGCCTCTCTGCCTATTTGTGATCTCTCCATCAAATAAATAAATAAAATCTTATTTAAAAAAAAAAAAAAAAGCCTTTCTAGGGCACCTGGGTGGCTCAGTGGGTTAAAGCCTCTGCCTTCAGCTCGGGTCATGATCTCACAGTCCCGGGAGAGAGGACCTAGTCGGTTTCTCTGCTTAGCAGAGAGCATGCTTCCTCTGCTCTCTCTGCCTGCCTCTCTGCCTATTTATGATCTCTCTCTCTCTCTCTCTGTCAAATAAATAAATAAAATCTTTAAAAAAATTAAAAAAAAGCTTTTCTAAGTTGCCCATGCTTTTCTAGTGACCTATTTGGCAATGGAGTATAGGGCACGGTGTCCAGATTTCAGTTGTAGATCACACAGTATTGAATAGGACCCTACACTGTTGAGTTGATTATAAATAAATCATGCAATTAGATATTTCATTCTAAGGTTGATAAAAATCAAGTTCCCTTGAAAATATGACCTCCTTTATTTTATTAATTAATTTTTTTTATTTTATGGAGAGAGCACGTGAGCATGCACACATGAGGAGGGAGGGGCAGAAGGAAAGAGAAGAAACAAAGTCCCTCCTGAGCAGAGTACAAGATGCTTGGCTCAATGCAGGGCTTGATTCCAGGACTCTGGGATCATGACCTGAGCAAAGGGTAGACGCTTAACCAACCTGAGCCACCCAGATGCCCAGAAAATATGACCTCTTGAAAAAGGGATGTGATTGAAGCTGGGGGTAGAGGATAAGATTGTTTTTTCCTGAACTGATTAAGGATTACTCATAAAGATAGTTTTAAAGTTGAAGTGATTCTTTGTTTTGGAAATAAAAGTATCAGATCATTGTGTGTACACACCTGAAATTGAAATAATGTTATCTGTCAATTAGATGTTGGTACATAAATAGTTGAATATTTTGAAATATAAGAATAAAAATCAATTCATATATCCATTTCTTATTTTAATTTACTTATTGAAATAAAAATGTTAAAAAGTCAAGTTAAAGTGACCCTTCTTTAGTTGGCAAAAACAAGCTTTCTTTTACTGGATAGAAATGGATAGTGAAAACGGTAAGATAAATCTAAATTCAGTTCATTTCCATAGAGTTTCTTTTTCTTTTATTGTTACTTAAATTTTTTTTTCCAGTGTTCCAAGATTCATTCCCCATTCCCCACACCCAGTGCTCCATGCAATAGGTGCCCTCAGTACCCACCACCAGGCACTCCCATCCCCTCACCCTCCTCCCTCCAAGTCCCTCAGTTTATTTCTGTGTCCAAAGTCTCTGTTGTTTCGTTTCTCTCCCTGAATTACCCTACTTCCCATTTACTTTCCTTCTCCTACTGTCCTCTAGGTTACCCCTTATGCACCGCAAGTAAATAAAACCATGTGATACTTGACTTTCTCTACTTGGCTTATTTCACTCAGCATAATCTCTTCCAATCCAGTCCATGTTGCTACAAAAGTTGGGTATTCATCCTTTCTGATGGAGGCATAGTATTCCATTGTATATAAGTACCACATCTTCTTTATCCATTCATCTGTTGATGGGCACCTTGGCTCTTTCCACAGTTTGGCGATTGTGGCCATTGCTGCTATGAACATTGGGGGTACATATGGCCCTTCTTTTCACTACATCTGTATCTTTGGGGTAAATGCCCAGTAGTGCAGTTGCAGGGTCATAGGATAGCTCTATTTTTAATTTTTTAAGGAATCTCCACACTGTTTTCCAAAGCGGCTGCACCAACTTGCATTCCCACCAACAGTGTAAGAGAGTTCCCCTTCTCCGCAGCCTCTCCAACACTTGTTGTTTGCTGACTTGTTAATTTTGGCCATTCTGACTGGTGTAAGGTGGTATCTTAGAGTGGTTTTTATTTGAATTTCCCTGATAGCTAGTGACGCTGAACATTTTTTCATGTGTCTGCTAACCATTTGTGTGTATATCTTCTATGGAGAAGTACCTCTTCATATCTCTTACCCATTTTTTGATGTGTTCATCTTCTTTTTGGATGTTGAGTTTGAATAGTTCTTTATAGACCATAGAGTTTCTTTTTTAAATTTCAAGGAAGTCTGGAAGAATTTAAATTAAGGTGTCAACAGGGAAAATTTTGTGTCATAGATTGGACACTCAAGACAATATAGAGAAGTACTTCTCAAGTTGTAATGGGTATATAAATAATCTAGGATATCATTAAAATGGAGATTTAATAGAGTTGAGTGGGGTCCAATATTCTGAATTTCTTATAGATTTATTTAACGAAGATGAAAAGAAGTTACTTCACTGCATGTATATTCACAAGCACAAGAAAATTCATATTGTTTAAAATATCACTCTAGTAAGAATTAATACATTAATACATTAAAAATTAATGTATTTTTAAGAGACTTTTTCTTTAGATTCAGCTTGATTCATTATTAGAATAATAATAGAATCTGGAATGCCTGGGTGGCTCAGTCATTAAACCTCTGCCTTTGACTCAGGTTATGATCCCCAAGTCCCGAGATCGAGCCCTGAATTGGGCTCCCTGTTCAGCAGGAAGTCTGCTTCTCCCTCTCTCACTCCCCCTGCTTCTGTTCCCTCTCTAGCTGTGTTTCTCTCTGTCAAATAAATAAATAAATATATCTTAACAAAAAATGAATAATAACAGAATCTTTTGATTCTTTGTAGCTCTGTATTCCAAATAGCTAGAAACTTTGAGTAGCCATTGTTCACCATTTAATAACTTTTTCCCTGGATGTCTAATGCACTTGAGGACAGAATAGCTGCCTTCCAGTGATTTCCAATTTATCCAATTTTCCAGAACTTGTCTACCCACATAATGACAGATTACTGTTTCATTGTTTCCACCTTCTGAACAGCTGAGCCAGTTGTTTTCAATCTTTTGTCTTTCAGCATCCCTTAAAACCTTTGGAGTGGTTCCTGGAGGGATTCCTCTTTAGCTAAATGTTTATAAATAGACCTCTCCCATCATCCGGAGTAACTAACAGAGAGACAGTGATAATTTTCTTTGCATTGGGAAAGTTCCATTGTTTCCTTCACCTTGTAGTCTGATTTAAAACATCACTGTACATCTGATAGTTTAGTTTGGAAGTTCAGAGAATTTAGGGACACAGAATTTCCATGTCTATTTGGTAAATGGTTATTACATATTACTAAATTATCCAAATTCTATGGTCTCCCTAAAATAACAAAATAGAATTATTGCGTACTATGTACAAACAAGATGTATGAACAAGAATTTACTTAAAGAGAGCTCCTTCAGCAATCAGGTCATCAAATCCAAATCCTAAATAGTTCCAACTGCGGTTTAGGAATGAGTCAGAGCAGGGCAATTATAAAGTGAGAGTTTCCTCCCACAAAACATCAACAACCACTTGCTGGTCTTCAGACAAACCAGTTTCAATTGTGCCTCCAAATGCTATCACCTGAAGAATCAACTTTAAAAAGAATTTTTTTATTTACTTATTTAACAGAGAGAAACACAGTTAGAGAGGGAAAAAAGCAGAGGGAGTGAGAGAGGGAGAAGCAGGCTTCCCACCCAGCAGGTAGCCCAATGCAAGGCTCTATCCCAGGACTCTGGGATCATGAAGTGGATAGATTAAAAAACCCCTTTGAATAATTATATGTTTTAAAAACTAATATTTTGGCCAAGTGACTTGTTTAAGATGACTAGGAAACCATAATATTATCTTCTTGACTTGTCCCACTGTCTCATCTGATAAGGTAATTTTTAATTAAAAATATCCATGTGGGGTGCCTGGGTGGCTCAGTTGGTTAAACGACTGCCTTCGGCTCAGGTCGTGATCCTGGAGACCCAGGATCGAGCCCCATATCGGACGCCCTGCTCGGCAGGAAGCCTGCTTCTCCCTCTCTCACTCCCCCTGCTTGTATTCCCTCTCTGGCTGTGTTTCTCTCTGTCAAATAAATAAAATCTTAAAAAAAAAAATCCATGTGACAGATTTTTTCAACAAATAATTCATATTTAAGCAATATTAGCTCATATGAGAGTTACTATGGCTCAGTTGATGGTACAAGTTGGACACTTCTTTTGGACACTATAGAATGACCATTAGAATTTTCCTGACTGATCGGAAGATGGCGGAAGGCCAGGTGACTGCATTTTGGGGCGTCCCCTGAAGTGAGCTCAATTACTGCAAAAAACACAACAGAAACACTGTGATCACCCATGAAATCAGCCAGAAATGTAATATTTCACACTTCTGGATCTCTACGGGGGAAGAAGGGCATCAACAAAGAGGTAGAGTGGAGTGAGAGCGATTGGAGGGATATCCAAAGACAAGAGGCGCAGGGAAGGAAGACTGCAAAGGCGACCCATTGGAAAGCAATACCCTAGCACGAAGGTGCTCTGTGTTTGGGGAACAACAGCAGATTACGGTCTGATTCAGAGCAAACAGAAACGGAGTGCCTGAGGGGCAGCCAGGGAAACAGAGATATATTGATTGCGGAAAGAAAGTGCACCCCTGTGCCGCAGAGGTGCCAGCAGAGCGGAGTCTATTTTTCTGCCGCTTTTTTTCCCTTTTTCTTTCCTCCACTGCTTTTCTCTGCTGCTTCTCTCCACCCCATGGGTCAGGCGCAGAACCCCCAGGGAGGCGATTTTGCACACTTGCATGGGAGATGCAGGGCCGCGGGACCTCAGTCCCTCCTGTGTGGCGGTCACCACAGACCTCCTGGGCCGAGACAAGGTCACACTACCCAAAATCAGTTGCAGTTTCATGGCCGGGGAGCAAAACAACAAGCGGGGGTTTTGGACAAGAATCAAACCAGCATCTGCACCCGCTGGGCTAGGAGAGGCGGCCAAGGGGGAGGATACAGGGAGAGGCTGAGGGGACCCCCATCGTCCAGAAGGTTGCTAATTAGGGACTCTCTCTGGGAAGGAGGTCTGGGCGCAGACATCTTGCTCCAACCTGACTTCCTCAACAGCTGCAAAAGGCCATAAAAGAACAGCCCCCCCAGAGAACTGAACCCTGACAATCTGGTCGCCATGGTCCCCAATCCCTAGGAAGGGGGCGGAGAGACACAGCCCAAGTAGAAGGGACTGAAAACAGCACAGCAGGCCCCACCCACAGAAGACAAGCCAGAAGCACAAAAGGACAACACCCAAACTATAAAACCCCAACATCGGGGGAAAGGCAATATATTTAACTCCTGGTACTGACCCCAAAGCTGTATGCTTCGTTGATACAGTTTTTCACCATATTTGCTTTTTTAACTTTTTTCTATTTTTTACTTTTAAGGTTTCCACATTACTTAAAAATTCATTCTCACAGTTTTTGTTCTTTTAATTTTAACCCACTTTTTATCACATCGTGATACTCAATACAACACTCCATAACAATTTTTTTACCTTCAATTTTTTTTTAAAAAACATACCTGTGTTTTCTGTTGTTGTTGTTGTTGCCTCTCATTGTTTGTTTGTTTTATCTGTTTTTTCCCTTTCTTCCCTCTTCTTTATTTTCTCTTTTAAATATACATATAGTTATAAGCTTCAAGGTAATCCTACATCCCTATTCAAAACTACCCCCATATACAACCAGTTCTAATCTCCCTATATCTTTAGAAAGTGGGCTCCTCTAACAATAATAACAAGACAAACACAGGAGAATCTGAAATACTTTCCTTGTCCACAAGGAGTGTCTCCCCTCACCTTCCCACCCTAGTTTGTCAGTGTTTCTGTGTAATTGTTTTTGCCTTTGTATTATATAAATAGTGGTCGTGGGGGCCATCCAGGTTGGGCTTAGCTTTTTGATCTCTTCATTACTCTCGATGGCCTTTTTCTTTACCCTGTAGTAGTTTGGTACCATATAAATCCTACCACTGGGCCCCACTCTGGCAGGGTTTTCTTTTCCTGCTTCCTTTATTCCCTTCTCTTTTTTCTTTCTTCTTCCTTTTCAGTGGTGAATTCTGATTGCTCCAAAACCTTCCAGGAACCAATTCACCTGGATAGTGGCTGATATATTTAGCTATACACCCCCTCAACTACTCCTCGCAACAATGACTCGGAGGAGGAACATCCAACAGAAGAAGAACCTTCAGACTGCAACCCCAGTCACAGAATTACTGGAAATGAACATAAACAATATGACAGAAATGGAATTCAGGGCAGCAATCGTCCAAGCAATGGCTAATTTGGAAAAGAACATTAGTCTCAAAATGGAAGCCCTATAACAGAAGTGAAAGCTGAGGTTAGAAAGGCTATTAATGAGATGCAATCTAATTTAAATATACTAACAGCTAGAGTAAATGAAGCTGAAGAACGTATCAGTGATTTAGAAGACAGATGGATTAATAAGGAGGAGCAAAAGAAGTCTTGGAGCAAACAGCTAAAATCCCATGAAAACAGAATAAGGGAAATAAATGATGCCATGAGACACTCCAATATCAGAATTATTGGAATCCCCGAAGGAGTTGAGAGGGAGAGAAGACTAGAAGATATAGTTGAACAAATCATGGATGAAAATTTCCCTAATCTGGGGAATGAAACTAATGTTCATGTCCTAGAGGTAGAGAGGACACTCCCCCCCCCCCAAGATCAAAGAGGTCAGAAAAACCTCCAGGCACATAATTCTGAAATTCGTGAATCATAACACCAAAGACTATATCTTAAGAACAGCTAGGGGGAAGCGATCCCTTACCTATAGAGGGAAGACCATCAGAATAACGTCAGACCTTTCCACAGAAACCTGGCAAGCCAGAAAGGGCTGGCAAGACATATTCAGGAAATTACATGACAAAAATATGCAACCAAGGATAATGTACCCAGCAAGGTTGACTTTCAGAATGGAAGGAGAAATAAAGAGCTTCCAGGATCGCCAAAGTCTAAAAGATTATGCAATCACCAAGCCAGCACTATAAGAAATACAAAGAGGGGCTCTGTAAAAGAGAAATGAACACAAGAGTGACACAAAACAGAAATTTACAGAGGTAATATATATAGAAACATGAACTTCACAGGCAACATGTCAATATAAACATATCTATCAATAATAACTCTCAATATGAATGGCCTAAAAAGGCACAGGGTTGCAGACTGGATAAAACGACAGGACCCATCTGTTTAAAAGAGACACATTTTGAATCTAAAGACATTTCCAGATTGAAAGTGAGGGGATGGAGGGCCATATGTCATGCCAGTGGACCCCAAAAGAAGGCTGGGGTAGCGATTCTCATATCAGACAAATTAGATTTTAATCTAAAGACTGCAGTCAGAGACCCAGAAGGACACTACGTCATTGTCAAAGAGTCTAAACACCAAGAAGATCTAACTATTGTAAATATTTATGCCCCCAACATGGGAGCAGCCAACTACATAAGCCAACTGTTAAGCAAAATAAAGAGTCATATTGATACGAATACACTAATTGTAGGAAATCTTAACACACCACTCTCAGCAATGGACCGATCATCTAAACAGAAAATCAACAAAGAAACAAGAGCCTTGAATGACACATAAGACCAGATGGATCTCATAGATATATTCAGAATATTCCACCCTAAAATAGCAGAATACTCATTCTTCTCGAGTGCACATAGAACTTTCTCCAGAATAGACCATATACTAGGTAACAAATCAGGGCTCAACCAATACCAGAAGACTGAGATTATTCCCTGCATATTCTCTGACCCCAATGCCGTGAAACTGGAACTCAACTACCATAAAAGGTTCAGAAGAAAATAAAACACTTAGAAGCTAAAGATGATCCTGCTCAAGAATCTGTGGATCAACCAGGAAATCAAAGAAGAACTGAAATACTTCATGGAAACCAATGAGAATGAAGATACATTGATCCAAAACCTATGGGATACAGCAAAGGCAGTCCTAAGGGGGAAATACATAGCCCTCCAAGCCTCACTCAAAAAAAAAAAAGAAAAAAAAGAAAAATCCTGAATATACCAACTCTCATTACATCTTAAATAACTGGAAAATCAACAAAAAATAAACCAACCCCCCACACAAGATTGGAAATGATTAGGATTAGAGAAGAAATGAATGAATCAGAAACTAGAGATACAGTAGAATACATCAACGAAACTAGAAACTGGTTCTTTGAAAGAATCAATAAGATCGATAAACCAATGGCCAAACTAATCCAAAAGAAAAGGGAGAAGACCCAAATAAATAAAATTATGAATGAAAGGGGAGAGATCACAACAAACATCGAGGAAATAGAAACAAACAATAGAAATTACTATCAACAATTATATGCCAATAAGTTGAACAACCTAGAAGAGATGAATACATTCCTGGAAACCTATAAACTCCAAAAACTGAAACAGGAAGACATTGACAATTTGAATAGACCTATATCTAGTAACGAGATTGAAGCAGTGATCAAAAACCTCCCCCAAAACAAGAGCCCAGGACCAGATGGATTCCCTGGAGAAGTCTACCAAATATTCAAAGAAGAAATAACACCTAATATCCTGAAGCTCTTTCAAAAAATAGGCAGAAGGAAAACTTCCAGATTCTTTCTATGAAGCCAGAATTACTCTAATCCCCAAACCAGACAAAGACCCCATCAAAAAGGAGAACTTCAGACCAATATCTCTGATAAATATGGATGCCAAGGTTCTCAACAAGATCCTTGCTAACAGGATCCAACAATAGATTAAAAAGATTATCCACCATGACCAGATTTATCCCAGGGATGCAAGGGTGGTTCAACACTCGCAAATCAATCAACGTGATAGAACAAATCAATAAGAAAAGAGAGAAGAACCACATGGTACTCAAAATTGATACAGAAAAGGCATTTAACAAAATACAACATCCGTTCCTGATCAAAACTCCTCAAAGTATAGGGATAGAGGGAACATTTCTTAATCTCATAAAATCTATCTATGAAAAACCCACAGCAAATATCATTCTCAATGGGGAAAAACTGACAGCCTGTCTTCTGAGATCAGGAACAAAACAAGGATGCCCACTCTCACCATTACTGTTCAACATATTATTAGAAGTCCTAGCAATAGCAATCAGACAACAGAAAAAAATAAAAGGTATTCAGCTTGGAAAAGAAGAAGTCAAACTCTCTCTCTTTGCAGGTGACATGATGCTATATGTGGAAAACCCAAAAGACTCTACCCCCAAACTACTAGAATTCATACAACAATTTGATAATATGGCAGGATACAAAATCAATGCACAGAATTCAGTTGCATTCTTATACACTAACAATGAAAATATATAAAGGGAAATCAGAGAATCAATTTCATTTACTATAGCATCAAAAACCATAAGATACTTAGATATAAACCTAACCAAAGAAGTCAAGGATCTCTACTCAAAGAACTACAGGACACTCATGAAAGAAATTGAAGAAGACACAAAAAGATGGAAGAGCATTACATGCTCATGGATCGGAAGAATAAACATTGTTAAAATATCTATACTGACCAGAACAATCTATAATTTCAATGACATTCCGATCAAAATTCCACCAACATTCTTCAAAGCACTGGAACAAACAATCCTAAAATTTATATGGAACCAAAAAGACCCTGAATCACGAAGGAATTGCTGAAGAAGAAAAACAAAGTTGGGAGTTTCTCATTACCTGACTTCAGGCTTTATTACAAAGTTGTGATTACCAAGACAGCATGGTACTGGCACAAAAACAGAGAAATAGACCCATGGAACAGAGTAGAGAGTCTAGATATGGACCCACAAATCTATGGTCAAATCATCTTCGACAAAGCAGGAAAAAATATCCAGTGGAAAAAAGACAGTCTCTTCAATAAATGGTGATGGGAAAATTGGAAAGCTGCATATAGAAGAATGAAACTAGACCATTCTCTTACACCACACACAAAGGCAAACTCAAAATGGATGAAAGACCTCAACGTGAGGCAGGAATCCATCAAAATCCTGGAAAAGAACTTAGGCAGTAACCTCTTTCACATTGGCCACAGCAACTTCTTTCAAGACACGTCTCCAAAGGCAAAGGAGACAGAAGCAAAACTGAACTTTTGTGACTTTATCAAAATAAAAAGCTTCTGTACAGCAAAGGAAACAGCCAACAAAACAAAGAGGCAACCCACAGAATGGGAGAGGATATTTGCGAATGACACTGTAGACAAAGGGCTGATATCCAAGATCTATAAAGAACTTCTCAAACTCAATATCCAAAAAGAAGATGAACACATCAAAAAATGGGTAAGAGAAATAAAGAGGCACTTCTCCATAGACGATTATACAAATGGTTAACAGACACATGAAAAAATGTTCATCATCACTAGCTATCAGGGAAATTCAAATCAAAACCACACTGAGATACCACCTTACACCAGTCAGAATGGCCAAAATTAACAAGTCAGCAAACAACAAGTGTTGGAGAGGCTGCAGAGAAAGGGGAACTCTCTTATACTGGTGGGAATGCAAGCTGGTGCAGCTGCTTTGGAAAACAGTGTGGAGATTCCTTAAAAAATTAAAAATAGAACTACCTTATGACCCTGCAATTGCACTACTGGGTATTTACCCCAAATATACAGATGTAGTGAAAAGAAGGGCCATATGTACCCCAATGTTCATCGCAGCAATGGCCACAATCACCAAACAGTGGAAAGAGCCAATGTGCCCTTCAACAGATGAATGGATAAAGAAGATGTGGTACATATATACAATGGAATACTATGCCTCCATCAGAAAGGATGAATATCCAACTTTTGTAGCAACATGGGCTGGATTGGAAGAGATTATGCTGAGTGAAATCAGCCAAGTAGAAAAAGTCAAGTATCACATGGTTTCACTTACTTGTGGTGCGTAAGGGGTAATATAGAAGATAGTAGGAGAAGGAAAGTAAATGGGAAGTAGGGTAATTCAGGGAGAGAAATGAAACATAGAGACTTTGGACACAGAAATAAACTGAGGAACTTGGAGGGAGGGGTTGGGGGGATGGGAGAGCCTGGTGGTGGGTACTGAGGGCACCTATTGCATGGAACACTTGGTGTAGGGCATGGGCAATGAATCTTGGAACATTGAAAAAATAAAATAATTTTAAAGTAAAAAAATAAAATAAAAATTAAAATAAAAGAATTTTCCTGAAACTATTCGTACTTTTTTGTTTCTCTTTATATATATAAATATATATATATATATGTTTTTTTATATTATATTCATACTTTTTTGTTTCTCTTTATATATATATTTTTATATATATTTTATATATATATATATAACTGCTTTAACATTATAAGGTTATAGGTTTAGCAATATCATGCAGTAAATATGCCCTAACTAAACCCAACAAAAGTTTGTCTATTTAATTTTTTCTATCCCTTCTGAATGTAAATTCATGAGGACAGGTGTCTCATGCACTGTTCACCTAGCCAATACCTTGTAAAGAATTGGCACTCACAAAAAAAAATAAATAAATTGACACTCAAAGAAAATATCACTGAATTTTGAAATGAATGGATTCCTCATTTCATGACCTGAATCATGCAAAATATATGGTTAACTTGAAAAATTAATAACTGTGTTTTTTTGCACCTGCTTCTATTTGTTACAAAGTGCCCCATTCCATGAACTTTAGCTAGCCCACTAATTGCAATGTTTGCAAAAATAATACTTGAAAAATAGCATTCTAATGGATAACAGGACTCTGGAAAAATGACACATAAACAAAATAAGGCAAGCAAAACTGGTCTTAATTTGCAGTTCAAGTTGAAAATCTCTACCAACCAAAACCACCCATAAGTAACCTATTACTTTCTTATAAAAAGTCTGACCCTACTTCACTATGTGAATTATATCGCCTTTAGATTCTCCTCATGCTATCAGACAAACAAAACTTTTACCAAACTTTATTTAGTGTTGTAATATATTTTCTTTTGACAACTCACATATTAATTTTAGGTTTTCAGTGTCTTTTTCCTTTATGGTCATATTTTCTTTTTATTCATTCTGTTTCATTCTCTGTTTTGTTTTTTAACATTTATTTTCCCCTGCTTTACATTTATTTACTATTTTTGTTTAATTTTTCCTCTTTTTTGGATATTATATATTTATTCATTTATTTATTTATTTTACTTTTTTATTATATTATATTTTTTCAGTGTTCCAAGATTCATTGCCCATGCCCCACACCCAGTGCTCCATGCAATAGGTGCCCTCAGTACCCACCACCAGGCTCTCCCATCTCCCCACCCCCTCCCTCCAAGTCCCTCAGTTTGTTTCTGTGTCCTAAGTCTCTCGTGTTTCTCTCCCAGAATTACCCTACTTCCCATTTCCTTCACTTACTTGTGGTGCATAAGGGGTAATACATATTTATTTTTTATTTTACTAAGCAATTTTATTCTTTTAACAAGTATTCTTTTTTTTTCTTTTTTTATTGTTACTAAAATTTTTTTTTCCAGTGTTCCAAGATTCATTCCCCATTCCCCACACCCAGTACTCCACGCTTTAGGTATCCCCAGTACCCACCACTAGGCTCTCCCATCCCTCCACCCCCTCCCTCCAAGTCCCTCAGTTTGTTTCTGTGTCCAAAGTCTCTGTTGTTTCGTTTCCCTCCCTAGATTACCCTAGTTCCCATTTACTTTCCTTCTCCCACTGTCCTCCAGTTTACCCCTCAGGCACCGCAAGTAAGTGAAACCATGCAATACTTGACTTTCTCTTCTTGGCTTATTTCACTCAGCATAAT